>PVIU01008156.1:0-85581 GCA_004026605.1 Ondatra zibethicus | reverse complement strand
TTGTTTGCACCGCATTGCAGGATGTTTCTGGAGCAGCACCCCACACAGTCTTGGTTTCCCTGTCAAGCACCTCCATTCTCACACACTGCACCCTTTCCTGGCCTGCTTACACGTGAGCATCCAGGGGTTTGGTGATTCTTGAAAATAAGTGATGTGCACCTGTTTGTGCATTCTTTGAACAGGTGTAGGCCCAAGGTGGTAGTAGACTGCTAACAACTGGGAGGTGTCCCTCTGCCTCTGTCCTTGTGCCTGGCCTTTTCCATGTAGCTCACTTCATCTGATTTGACAAGAGCGAACATTAAGCAAGCTGACTTGGAAGTGCTTGTCCTGGAGTATTTGCCTGTTTTAGTGCTTGCAGCACCTTGAGAGTAATGTGAAGTAGCATAAGCTGCCCGGATCATGAGAAACTCAGTGCCACTTCATTCCATTCACCCCAGCAAGTATAAACCAAGGCAGTCAATAAATGTGGGAGACCATGGCAGACTATTCACCCACAAGCATAGCCAGGCAGACAGCATGACTGTTGCCAGAGATGATTAAGGAAGCCGAGCCAAGTATGGCCGGCAAAGCTCTCATTGGAGCCCAGCCGGAACTGCCTGCCGGACTGTGAACAAAGTAAGAAATTGCTGTTTTACTGTACTGCCTTCTTGGAGTGCTTCGTCACACACTGTGGCTAACCGACAGAACATTTAACCAGAAATCGTGCTCAAAATCCACCTAAAAACGGAGAGAATCGTTGTCCCAGTATCCCTGTAACTTCTGTTTCAAGGGGTTGGCATTTAGCTTCCCATGAAATTGAGATGGAAGGATGTGACATTAAGCCATGGGATATTTGTTGATTACCCTGTATCTGGCAAACTCTCCAGTCACATACTTATCCTATGCCCCTGTCGTCCCAGTCAATTATTGTGTCCCTTTGAAAAAAGACAACCAAAGCTTAAGGGGAAGTTGTACTTCATTTCAAGTGCAGTGTCTCCCCAACCTGCACTGTCTTGAAATCTCCTTGCCTTCACTAAAGTAGATTTTACTTTCTACAGAGCTGCAGTCGGCTGTGGTTTAGCTTGATGATGTTCATAGCTGTCTTCTTGGGGAAAAGAGTTCACTTCATTAAGGACTTCTGACTTCATTGAAAGGTGTTGTCCATTTTCATGGACTCCCATGCCATCTGTTTTCTTTTTTAAAAGTCTTTGAGTACCTCCATGGTTCCTGGAAATAACACCCATGGCTCCTTGCCACGCTACCTCACACTTTGAAAGGCCAGTTACCCCTGCAAGATAAAATGGAATAAAGTGATAGCCCAAAGAAAATGTGTGACTCTGTCACCAGTCTAGAACAGGATTTTGCTTAGTGGGTGGTCTTGATCCTCAGAGAAGCTCATACCGTTGCCCTAAATAGTTCACATCTATGAAATGGGGCAACTCTCTCTTGAAGCCCACCTCTTCCAAAGTGGCTTTTGGGACCCTGTGCTCACTCCCATCGTACACTGAGTTTCCATCTCTGACCTTGAATTTGAAAGTTCCCTTTCTACCATAGCTCCAGTGACTGGTCCTGTGGCACTCTGCCTGCATCATGGTGGATGTGTAAGACTTGGTGCTAGTCTGAAATGTACCCTTTCTTCCTGGGAGCCAGCATGGTCCCTGAGACCTAGTGTCTACCAAGGACTCAAAACACATTGACTGAATAAATTGTGTGAACAAAATTCCATGGATCCCAAAGGATCTTTCTTCTTGATTCTATGAGTTGCATGAAATGAAGTTTCCTTAAACCCGGGGCAGCTCTCCATGTCTTTTCACACAAGGAGGTGGAGGTGTGCCTTTCACATCAACATGAACATCCACGCCTCAGTTCTCTGTTCTTTGTGTACCATACACACCTTTTTCTCCCTCAGGAATGGCAGTGGCTGTATAGTGGATCTCCAGTAGGTAATTCAGCAGATGTTCGCTCAGGGATACAATAGCTGTAACACAAAAGCGCCAGAGTTCCTGATGTGATGGCTGGTTGAATCACAGTGTGTATTCAGAGATGCTTCTTCTGTGCCTTTTGTGAATAGTGTGATGTTTTGTAGATGAGAAAGCAATTTCTAATAATAAATAAACTGAAAGTAAAGTCTTGTTATTACTAGCAACATAAACCAGAGACTTTATGCTGGAATACGTATTCTTTTATCTGATCTTAAAATCCCTTTGACAAAGATAGCATAATTTGCATATGGGGTGGGATAATATTAAGATTTGCAGCCTATGCAATGTTTTCAGTATCCAGCAGTTGTTAGACAGATACATGATGCCCAATTCCGGGGTTTGTAGGATGGACTGCCCAGCAAACCTCCAGCTCAGGAAGTCCCCATCAGTTTCCTCCAGCTCCTGCCTCAGTGCTGTCCCCATTCTGGCTGCTCTGGCTTCTCAGCCCATGCAGGGCTTCCTCCTTGTCCTCAGCCTCTCAGAAGCCCCTCCTATTGAATGAACACTCTCCAGCTCCATTGACCAAAGGCTGCCGAAGTCCACACTGATTCCCACTGTGTTACGGAAAGGGCCCAGTCCCTGGCACTGTTACAGAGATGGAATGCTTGCTCTCTATGTGTCCTGCCCGCATTGGAGGAGCACAGGTCCTGAGCAGGGTCCTTTGTTGCAGAGTTGTTTTCTGTGTCTGATGGAATATGCATACATAGTTTTTGAACTATGACGGCTGCATATGGCATCAGTGATCATACCACACCAGTTCAACCAGAGATTTTTCAACAGAGCCTATGAAACAAGTAGAATTTCTAAATTTAGCATACTTTTAATTTTCCAGCAACTTCTGCTGCCAGAGAATAACAGACTTCCATAGTCAAGTCAGCCTTTCTAAGAACCTCTTGGTTTCTAAGTAGTATGTGTGGCAGTTCTTATGAAACTCATCTGTGTTTGTCAAATGAAGTGATTGAAGTAGAAATTGATAAAACTTAACAGGAAGAATTAGCAGGAATGAGTGACTGTATCTGCTAATTCACATCCTTAAGTGTTTAGGTACAGAACATGAATGTCTGAGAGGAGACCCAGGTCAAACCATGCCATCCTCATTCTTCCAGACCTAGCCAAAGTGATCTTTAGGGGAGAAATTCTTGAGGAATTCCCTTTTTCATGAACTTTGCTATAAGTCTATGTGGTTCACATGGAGTGTGTAGACTTTGACGCCATAGGCAACTGTCATAGTGCAGAAAACCATGTGTGCAGATGTTATTCAATTGGTTTTCAAAGGTTTGTAAATGGTCTGATCAAGCCAGCAATTTTTACTTTATTTATTCAAATACAAGATATAATTAGGAATAGGCATCATTCCATATACATAACACACATATGATCCTATACAGGTTTGCCAGGTCCTCTAGCACTAGATAATGCAAAAATCAATCGATTATTGATTTGAAAATATGCTGAAGTCCTCAAAATTTCATAAAAAGATCATGTCAATAGCAAAAGTCCAAAAAAGGACTTTTACATCACATGGCAACAAACCAAAAATTATAAGAAAATGTTCTATTCTTTTTTAATCCAAATGATTTATTCATCTATATTTAGAATTGTTTTTATTGAGCTATATATTTTTCTCTGCTCCCCTTCCTTCCTCTCCCCCGACTTCTACCCTCTCCCATTGCTGCGGGAGCTCCTTCTGCTTATAAAAGGTAAACTGAGACTTTATCACCTAGCAGGTATAGACCCCGCAGAAATTGTAGTGCCTTTCACTACTGATGAAATAAAAAGCTTATGGGAAGACAATGAACCATGGCAAAGGGCTTGTGCTAATTTTCTGGGAGAAATTAATAGCAACTATCCCAAAAGTGATAGACTTAACCTTATAAAGAGAACTTCTTGGATTCTTCCTTGATTTGTACATGATGCTCCAATAACTGGAGCCGGTACATTTTATACTGATGCTAATAAATCAGGGATGGCAGGTTATAAATCAGACCAATTGAGTAAAGTAAAACAAAGCCCTTCTGTCCAGAAGGCAAAATTATATGCCATTCTTATGGTGCTAAGGGATTTTAAAGAGCCTCTTAATATAGTTACTGTTTCACAATATGCAGAAAGAGTTATCTTGCATATTGAAACTGCTGAATTTATACCAGATGATACAGAATTGACTTCATTGTTTATACAGGTACAAGACATAATCAGGAATAGGCTTTGTCTGATATACATAACACACATCCAATCCCATACGGGTCTGCCAGGTCCTCTATCACAAGGTAATGCAGAAATTGATCAATTATTGATTGGAAGCATGTTGCATGCTTCAGAATTTCATAAAAAACATCATGTCAATAGCAAAGGTTTAAAGAAAGAGTTTTCCATTACACGGAAACAAGGAGATTATAAAGAGATGCCCTACTTGCTCTTTATATAACCAAACACCGCTATCTGCAGGGACCAACCCGAAGGGTACTCATAGGAATGAAATCTAGCAGATGGATGTGTTCCACTTTGCAGAATTTGGAAAATTAAAATATGTACATCACACCATTGACACTTATTCAGGCTTTCAGTGGGCAACTACTTTAAGCTCAAAAAAAGCTGATTCAGTAATCGCACATTTATTAGAAGTTATGGCCATCATGGGTATACCTGCACAACTAAAGACAGATAATGGTCCAGCTTATGTCTCTAGGAAAACGAAACGGGTTTTTGCTTATTATAATATTAAGCATGTTACAGGTATACCATACAATCCTACAGGTCAAGCAGTTATAGAAAGAGCAAATCGAACTATAAAGGATATATTAAACAAACAGAAAGGGGTGGAAAATGCCCACAGAAATAGATTACATAATGCCTTATTAACCTTGAATTTTCTTAACGCTAATGAGAAAGGAACAACAGCAGCAGAAAGACATTGGATAGTGGAAAAATCTGCTGAACTAAATCAACCAGTTTATTTCAAGGATGTGCTGACCTCGCAATGGAAGCCAGGAGATGTGCAACGTTGGGGAAGGGGTTTTGTTCTTGTTTCCACAGGAGAAGAAATATTGTGGATACCATCAAAATTAATTAAGGTTCGGTTTGAAGAAGAGAAACCTCTTGGAAAGGAGACATGATGGCTCATCCACAATGATGATAATCATACAGGTGGTAAGAAAAACATATAGAATGGGGGCAGGGTTCTGTTCTTGTCTTTGCAGGAAAACACTTATCTTCAAAAAATTCAAGGGACCCTGGATATTTGAATACTGACAGATGGAAAAATAACTACCCAATAGGGATCTTCAAGAAAACCAAATAGGTTCTGTAAGTATATAAATCAAAGATATGTTTATGTTTCTAAATTTATAGAGCTGGTTTTGGAGTTGGACTCTGGCTCAGTCCCTCTCTAATTCCAAGCCTGTTGTTAAGAGAAAAACCCAGAGTTTCTGGAGTTTCTGTCTCATGTCAAGAGCCTTGATATGGGACAGAAATAAAAATGAATTTAGAAAACATCTTTGCTTTTCTTCATATCTAATTTTGTCTTTATCATGTCTTTCATTGAATATATACAACTGTATATGTTTATATAAATAATGTTTAAGTTTTCCACAATGAACAATGAATTTTTTCCTGCAGTTATCTTTGAAGTTTCCAGGAAAAAGATGGGAACCCGTAACAAGAACTCAACCTGGTTGATATGACGTCATGATACTGACAGCACTACCACAAGACCTGTTTCAAGTACCAGCTGCACAAGACTGTTCCAACTTGGTTAGCTGAAATGGTGAACATCTTTTACAACATTCTCACCAGACCTCCACAAAATACTCAGAGACTATTTGCAATTTTACCAGACATTGATCTTGAAATTTAACCATCATTTACTTTCACAGGATCCCCTAGAAAGAACTTTGCCCCCCTGACAGCTGGAAATAATTCTAAAGGACGACATCCCCTCACCCAGCACAGTTTGTCCTCAGACTTAGGGACATCATTTAGGGGTTGATTATAATTGGTTTACGGTTGAAGGTTGGGGGAGGAATTTTATAAGCTCAGGGATCATTTTGAAAAAAAAGGGAAAATTGGATGATGGGATAATAGATTGATATTTGTGAGTTATTGTTTATAGACAATTACATTGGATACAAAGTTAAATTATATTGAATATTGTATGCATGCATGCTTCTACCTCTGTTTAAAGCATTCTTTATGTATTGATATATATTTACCATATTGCAGTGTACATTTCTACCTCTGTTTAAGATACTTATATATTGTTTATGTATTGATATATATATTTACCATATTGCAGGGTATACTTATACATTGTTTACATTTGGAGGTCATTGTCCTCATTTATTGCACAGTTGTTGTCTTAGTCTTTAAGTTAGATAGGTATTAAGAATTATAGATTAATAGTCATCTATGGTTGTCATATTTATAGTTAGACTAATCAGTTTTTTTAGATAGATAGAGATTATATTCTGTATAAATAGATAATCTTCAACCTCTTCAAGAGCTGTAGAAAATGGCATTTAATCTAACTTAGAGTTCTGTGGTAGCGAGACACAATCTCTCCTGGCAACACTGATCTATTCCCGAGACATTGTTGAGCACCAAAGACTCTCCACTTGGAGCTTGTCTTCTTCTTGGCAAAAACGGCCTCTGGGCAAGGAACTGCCCATACCTCAACTACTGACAAAATACGTAGTATCCGGAAATGGATAGGCAGAACTGTCAAATCTTGCCAAGACAGGGTAAGACGGGTTGGAAAATTTCTTGCCTTTAAAAATAATCTGTCAGTTATTCTAGGCCTTAGCCAAAGTTGGGTGCTTCAATGCTGTAAACATGACTTTGGGTGATTGCCCAGGTAGCCAGTTGTCTCTGTGATTTGTTGCATGTTTTGGAAGTTGTTTGATTGCACTTCCTAATTACTCAGGTAACATTATTTCCCTTCTTGGATCTTCGATGGGGTTGAAGACTAGATAAATGTACTTATTTTCCTCTCATGACTTGGCCAAGTTATTTATTATACAAGACTCAAGCTAGTTAGAATAGGATATTTGTTCTTATTGTATATAATTTTGTAGTAGGTTTAGAACTCTTTTACTTAAACAAAAGGGGGAGGTGCTGTGGGAGCTCCTTTCACTCCTTCAGCCAATAGTCTTTGAGATACTAGCCCATTGGGGTGTGGTCTCTTTGTCTTTAAAAAGCAATGCAGCCCTCCTCTTGCTCTCTCTTGCTTTGGACTCCTTTCCTGGTAGAGGGCTGTTGTCTAGGATGGTGTTCTGTAAGTTTTTTCCCCTCAAATAAATAACCCTTTTAATAATAATTCCAAACTGGTGTGGGATTGATTCGTACTTTACCCATGATCCCATGCTCCCAATTTACTCAGGAGATCTTGTCTTTTTCTACTTCCCGTGTAGATTAGATCCATGTATGTCTCTCTTAGGGTCCTTATTGTTGTGGAGGTTCTCTGGGATTGTGAATTGTAGGCTAGTTTTCTTTGTTTTATGTCTGAAAGCTGAAAGTCACTTATGAGTGAGTTCATATGATATTTGTCTTTCTGGGTCTGGGTAACCTCGCTCAATATGATGTTTTCTAGATCCATCCAATTGCCTGCAAATTTCAAGATGTCATTTTTTTCTGCTGTGTAGTACTCCAGCAATTTTTAATGTGATGCTACACATACACACACACACACACACACACAGAGAGAGAGAGAGAGAGAGGGAGAGAGAGAGAGAGAGAGAGAGAGAGAGAGAGAGAGAGAGAGAGAATATATGAGTTTTGGTAGGACACTCAGTATTTTGTTGGCTACTATTGGAGCCTATCTCACTGACTCTGGAGAATGTCTCTCACACCAGATCCTTCATAATCAATTCCCTTTATATCTAAGACCTTCCCTGCAGTTCCTGTCCCTCTTGCTTTGCTTGTCTGCTGTTGCCCCACAGGAGGCTATGGAACTCTGGCTCCACCTCATTTAAGGATAGCTCCTGAGAGTCACCTCTATCCTCCTGGTCCTCCCATTGACTATGGGTCATCTTCATTCTGTGCATTGCTATATATTGCAATTAATCTCCATAAAGTGTTGAGAATTCCGTGCAGTGCTTCTGACTGTACTCATGTAAGTTTACACCTTAGAGAGCCAAATATGGTTATATCTGAGCCAAAAATGAGTTCATCATACTCTCCAACAGATTGGGTACTTTACAGAGTTATTTTAACCATAGCATATTAAATACAGAAATAATGGTAATCACTATTTCTTACATTTTTATAACTACTTGAAAAATCAATTCCAACTTAGTGACTTAAATAGCACTCATTTCTTTTCTGATGTCTGCCATGGATCACTTGAACTCTTAGATTAGTTCCCCCAACATTGAGGCCAACTTGGCATTGAGTTTGGATCTCACCTGAGACTCTGCAGAAGCATCTGCTTCCAGCCCTTTCAGGTGATGGGCATAAATCAGTTCCTTCTTCATCCAGGCATTCTAAAGTCCCTCCTTCAAGTCTTAGTGTTTCCTATATCTGAGACCAGTCCTGCCACTGCACTCCTTTTTCTACTTTCAGTGATAAGTACACAAAGCAAGAATATTGAAATAAAAAATTAATTATTATACAATCAAAGCATATGCTAACCTAGTCTGAAACTGTGAAATCAAATGGTCTCAAAAACACATTTTGTCCTATTTATTGCTGTGCTGAAACACAATGTCCAAAAAACAACTTAGGAAGAAAAGGGTTATTTGGTGTAGGAGGTTCTTCTGTAGTTGTGTTGCTTTCATTGGTGAATAAAGAAACTTCCTTGGCCTTTTGATAGGGCAGAAATCAGGTAGGTGGAGTAGACAGAATGGAATGCTGGGAAGAAGGTAGTGTGGCAGACACCATGAAACTCCTGTCTGAGACTGATGCTGGATAAGATCTTTCCTGATAAGCCACGACCTCATGGTGAACACAGATTATTAGAAATTCGTTGAATCAAGATGTGAGAGTTGGCCAAGAAGATGCTAGATATAATGGGCCAGGCAGTAATTTAATTAATACAATTTCTGTGTGGTTATTTTGGGGCTAAGCTAGCCGGGTGGCTGGATGCAGCCCGCTCCTCTTACTACAGTTATTTACTTGGTTTACATTTTCACATCAGTGCTCATCATCAAAGGAAGTCAGGACAGGAACTCAAATGGCAGAAACCTGAGGCAAGAGATAATGCAGAGGACATGGAGGGGTGCTGTTTCCTGACTTGCTCAGCCTGCTTCCTCAGAGAAATCAGAACCCCATCCCCAGACTGGCCCCTACTACAATGGCCTTTTTCATTCCCCATCAATCACTAATTTAGCACATGCCCTACATACTTGTCTAATGCCCAATCTTACAGAGACATTTTCCCAATTGAGACTTCCTCCACTCCAGTGACTCATGCTCATGCCAAGTGGACATAAAACTAGCTAGTACAGTGTCCATTGTGCCCCCAAATCTACATCTCCTTCATGGTGGTATCTCTCATCCAGCTCAGTAATTGAAAGCTATTCCTTTCTTCTTGGTACAATTTTGCCACCTCTGTGCACAGTTCTATAAAATCATTCTTACTTTCCATATATATTCCAGGCCTAAAATATCGTGCAATAGGTAATGATTTGATAATGGGTCCAGAAATCCTCAACATTGTATGTATTACTTGGGACCTAATATGTACTATGAATCCACAGAATATCACACATACAATATTTTACACTCAGTGCTTAAGTGAACATTACCAATGATTTAATTGCAGCCAATTTCCCCAGCAATGTTCTTTACAGAAAGTTTCTCAATTTTCTGGCCATTGAACTATTATAGTATTTCATGTTTTATTTAATTGTTTTTGTATTAATTGTCCTGGTACTGGAAAATTCTTCATATTTTCTTTGTATTTCATTGACATAATAACTATATAAAGTAAGGCCAATTTAGTAGATGGTCCTTCCATTTGAGTTTACCTCATTTTTTTCAGAACCTAATATTTTATTTTTTAACATAATTCTAGTGACAATCAATAAGCTCCATCCCTGGTGGGGGATATGAAATTACACCATTAACCTTGTCAGACCAAGGCTATGTCAGTCGTTTCCCAGCACTTGCAGAGGTAGAAATTTGAAGAATAACTCCAGAACCAAGGTTCAAGCCTTTAAGATGAGCAACTGTTCTTATACCTTTTGCTACTAGCACCCCGTCCTTTCCCTATAATGGCCTTAATAATGCAGTAGAAAATTCTCTTCAAGTTCTAGTGGGCAAGCAAGAACAATAACAACAATGGCAATAGCTTGAATTATTTTGGCAGTTTTTGTTTTTGTTTTTCAAGACAACGTTTCTCTGTCCTAGAACTTGCTTTGTAGACCAAGGTGGCCTTGAACTCATAGATATTTGTCAGTCTCTGCCTCCTGAGTGCAGGAATTAAAGCTGTGCACCACCACTGCCCAGACATTTTGGAGTTTTTAGGAACATGTAAGCAACAGCTCAAGGGGTACCATCCTAGACCTGGTTCTGGGACTTTTATCTCATAACTTGTTTCTTCTGGGATGACAATGCCCTGTGTAGGGCAACTCCAATTAAATACTTTTATATGACTATCTAAATACATATATGCAATGCTCACATCACTGACCCCTTTCTAATTTTCTAGCTTCTATATTTACTCTAAATCAAAACCATAAGTCTCAAGATTAGTGGCTAGCATCCACATAAAAGGGTAGCATTTTTCTTTCTGGGCTTGGCTTACTTTACTCAGTATAATTTATGTGCACATTTTATATTTTTTATGGATGAACAAATTTTTATAGCTTTGTAGTATAATTTGTGTTCAGATATTGTGATGTCTCAAGCATTCTTCTTTCTGCTTAAAATTAGTTTGGCTATTTGGAGTTTTCTATGCTACATATGAATTTTAGAAATAATTTTTCTTGTATGGAGATTCTCATTGGTATTTTGGTTGTGATTGCATTAAACCTGTAGATTGTTTTCAGAAACACATTTCCCAATATTAATTCTACCAGCCCATGCATTTGGAGGGCTTTCTCACTGCTAGTGCCTTCTTCAATTTTCTTTTGAGCTAGAAAGTTTTTATTTTGCCGATTTTTCATCTCCTCAGTTAGGTTTATTTTGCTTTTGTTCTGGAGCTATTCAGTATGAGATAAGTTTTGGGGGAGGGATGGATTCCTCCTCAATTCCCTACTTTTGTATTTTTTCTGTATTCATACCCTGTGGCATTGCTTTAAATGTTTAATCAGAACTCAAAGTTTTCTGATGGAGTCTTCAGGAACTTGCAAGTAGAGGACTATGCCAACTGCAAATAGGAATAATTTGATAGGTTCTTTCCTATTTGTACATTTTTAATTTCTTTCTCTTGTCATACTTGTTCTAGATAAGACTTTGAGTTCTATACTGAATAACATTGTGGAGTGTGGGCACTCCTGTGTTATGCCTGATTCAAGAGGAAGTATTTTCAGATTTTTGTACTTCATCAATTTGTCCCATACAATCTTTATTATATAGAGTTATGATGTTCCTTCTGTTCCTAGCTTCTTTGTTGCATTATTCATGAAAGAATATGAACATTTGTCAAAGGCTTCTTCTGCATCCATTAAGATAACCATATAATTTCTCTCCTTAAACCTATTTATGTGCTCTATATATTACATTTGAATTTGCTTTTTCATTGCTGTTACAAAATTCCTAACCAATGCAACTGAAGAAAGAGATGGTTTATTAGTTTCAGTATTTGAGGATACAGTTCATCATGGAGAGGAAGGCATGGCAGCAAGAGCATGAAACAATTGGTAACATTGAGGCTACAGTCAAGAGATTTGGGGTTTTTTTCTAAGATACTGAGTTTCTTCCCCAACTTCCAGATTGAATTCATCCTTTTTGATGTCATGGATAATGTTTAATAATAAACATTTTAAAATCTCATCTTTTATTTAACTATTTCAGTAGCTTTGCATTCAGTAGACAAAGAAGTACAATTTTTTTGAAGAATCATATTGCTTTGCTTAGTGATTTTTTTGTTGTTTTTCTATTGTGATTTGTTCATTTGATTTCTCTTCTGGTTTCATATCTCTGCAGGAGCTATTTATCAGAGCCCAATTCTTAATATTACTCAAAAAGGAGAAAACAAAGTCGTATAACAGAAACAATAGCAAACCATGCAAGATACAGACGGTGAAAGGATAAAACACAACCCAGTGGGTACCTGTGGCAGGCTCTGCCAAGGTGCTTATGCTGCCCAGAGAGCAAGTTACACATAACAGAGTTAGGGCAAGAGGTTTATTGAAGGAGGGGATAAGTGACAGAGTGAAAGGCCTACTCAGAGTGGCAACATGAGACAGGCAGACACAGAGAGAAAACAGGCAAGAGAGGAAGAAGAGGGAAGTGAGAAAGAAGAAAGAGAGGAGACTGACAGGAACTTCAAGGGCTGCACCTGTGGCATAGCTGAGGCTGCCCCTGAGGCAGGCTGCCACCAGAGTTAACAGGTGGATCTTTAAAATCAATCCTAGTCCACTAATCCTTCAACAATAACTACTAAAGAGAAAAATGAGAAAACCAATGTATATTATGCTATGAAGTTTAAAATTGTGTAGGACTCTGCACACCCATAAGCTTAGATCCAGACAAGCAGTCTATGAGGCCAGTTTGGCTAGGCCTGGATTCAGATTTGTGGCTTTTGAACTGTATTTGTTTGTGAGCCACCTTTGACAAATAAGAGACTCCTTTCCTCTTCAATCCTTACATCTGCTGCCATCTCTATACCCACAGGCCATGTTCCATTCCAGATCCATAGTATGGGAGCCATCTTTGACTAGTTCAAGGAAACAGTTCCTTTACCAGATTTTCTTTCTTTAACCCTAGCCATGTATCTCTTGCACTGGTCTCTTATCAACTAGACAAAGAACTCCCATGAGCTACAAAACCAAATGGAGAAGTCCATATGCTTAGGGCAAATCACAAAACCCAAACCAACATGAGTAACCAATCCAACATGTCTACTATCAAACCCACTAGTCCTATAGAAGTTTTCCTTAATGAGAGCTATTTAGATGAACCCTGGGGCATGGAATTTAAAAGAACAATCATAAATTTTATCAAGGGATTTAAAAAAGATGGGAACTTCAAGAGGATAGCAATCAATGCTTGATTGATGTTCAAGAAATACAAATACATGGCTGAATAAAATGATGATGATGACTCAGGATTTGAAAGCCAAATTTAATAAACAGAAATATTGAAGAGAATACAAGTTGAAATGAAAATGAAATTGAAAAACTCAATATCCCAATTAGAAAGCTCAGGGGAAATCCTTACAAGTAGAATGAATCAAGCAAAAGGTAGATAGAAGATACAGACCAAATAAGTAAAGACTATAAAATATGTAATTTTAAAAACACAGAAAAGGAATATTTAGGACATATTTGTAACATACTATCAAAAGACTACATTTTCCAATCATGGGCATAGATGAGGGAGAAGAATCTCAAGGCATTGGCATAGACCAGGTCTTTAACAGGATCATAGAAAATGTCTTCCCCAAACCAAGATAAAGCACATGGAAGTATCTCTAAGATAGATCACACTTTGTGACACAAAACCAATATTTACAAATTAAAAAAGATTGAAATCACTCCTGGTCTCCTATCTGAGCACAATTTAATGAAAATTTAAATTAATAGTAAACAAATCTCTAGTAAATACACAACTCATGTAGATTAAACATTACTCATTACTGAATGATGAATGGATCAAAGATGAAATCAAGAAAGAATAAAACATAAGCTAGGAGCTAAATGAAAGTTAAAACACAACACAACAGAACCTCTAGGACACATTATAAGAAGTTCTAAGAGGGAAGTTTATAGTCCTAAGTTACTACATTAAAAACATCAGAAAAATACAAATAAATGACTTATTTATACAACTCAAAAACCTGGAAAACAAGAACAAACCAAATCTAAACCTAGCAGATGGAAAAAATAATAAAAATCAAAACAGAAATCAATGAAACACAACAAAAAAGCAATATAAAGTATCAATGAGTTTAAGAGCTGTTTCTTGGCGAAGATAAACAAGATTAACAGACTCATGGCTTAACTAACCAAAAGAAAAAAAGAACCAAAATTAACAGGGAAACATTACAACAGACACACAAAATTGCAGAGGTTAATGAGAATACTTTAAAAATTTATATTCCATTAAGCTGGAAAAACCAAAAGAAATGGATGAATTTCTAGATTCATCCGAAGCCCCAAAGTTAAACCAAGAAGAGCACCACAGCATGCACACACCCCATAGTAAAGGAGAATAAAACAGTAACAAAAAGACTAATTGCTAAAATTAATCCCAGGGCCATATGGAGTCACAACAAAATTCTACCAGACTTTAAAAGAACTACAACCAATAATTCTTAAATCATTTTTAAAAATAGGAGGAATCACTCCAAAACTCATTCTGTGAAGCCATTATTACTCTAATACCCACACCAGGTAAAGACATAAGAGAAAAACAAAAGTGCACATCAATACCCATGATTATCATAGGTGTAAAAATCCTCAACACAACACTAGGAAGCCAAATACAGGCTTATATCATGAAGATCATCCACCATTATCAAGTTTAGTTCATCCCAGAAATTCAGGGTTGGCTCAACATACATAAATCAATAGATTAAATCATAGAAATGGACTTTGAAAAACAATGGTATGATAATAGATGCATAAAAGCATTTGGCAAAGTTCAATATGCTTTCATGATGAATGTCCAAGAGAGAGTAGGACTGGAGGGAACATAACTTGACAAAATAATATATATATATCTCCAATATCATCCTAAGTGGAGAAAAGCTCGAAGCAATCTCACTGAAGTCATGAAGGAGGCAGGGCTTTCCACTATCCCCACTCCTTTAAAACATGATGCTGGAAACACTAGCTGAAGTAATAAGGCTTGAGAAGTAAATTAAAGGGACACAAATAGGTAAAGAAGTGAAATTATCCCTATTTTCAGATGATATGATATACATAAGGTTTCCCCAAAAGTCAGCAGAAAACTTCTAGAAACATCAATTTCATCGAAGTGGGGAGATACAAAATCAACTTTGAAAACCAGTAACCTTTCTATATACCAACAACCAATACAGTGAGAAAAAGATCATGGATATGCTCCTATTTACAGTAGGATGAAAGACAATAAAATATCTTGGAAAAAAATTAACTAAGGAGATAAAAGACCTTTATAATGGAAATTCCAAATCTATGAAGAAAGGGATTGACAAAGACACTAGAAAATGTAAAGACATCCCATGATCATTGATTTGTAGAATTAATATTGTGAAAATGAACATACTACTAACAGCAATTTACAGATTCAACGTGACCCCCCCCTGCAAAATGCCCGAAACATTCTTCACAAAATTAGAAAAATAAATCCTAAAATTCATATGGAACCAGTAATGGTCCTGAATAGTCAACGAAGTCTTGAGTGAAAAAAAAATCACTGATCTGGGAAGCAGGGGCAGGAAAATCTCTGAATTTGAGGCCAACCTGGTCTACAGAGTGAGTTGCATTATAACCAGAGATACACAGAGAACCCATGTCTTGAGAAACCTAAAAGTAAAAAAGAATAATACTTGAAGGATTTCCATTCTAGTTTTCATTATAGATCTGTAGTAATAAAAACAACATGGTACTTGCAAAAAACCAGACATGTAGACCAAAAGAACAAAATTGAAGATTCAAACATGAGTACATTTAACTTTAGCCATCTGACATTTATCAGAGACCAAAAACATACACTGGATAAAAGACAGCATCTTCAATAAATGGTGCTGGGAGAACTGAATGTTTATAATGCAGAATAATGAAAGTAGTCCTATATCTCTCACCGTGCACAAAATTTAGCTCCAAGTCAATCAGAAACCTTAATTTGAAACCTGAGATGTTAAAATTGCTAGAAGAAAATTATAGGCAGTAGTCTACGAGACATAGGTGTAGGGAAGGACTTTCTGAGTAGGGCTCCATTTGCTCAGGAAACAAGGTCAACAATTGACAAGTGGGACCTCATAAAACTAAGAAGCTGTGTACAGCCAAGGAAACAATTGAGTGAAAGAGAAACCCATAGAGTGACAATCTTGCTAGCTATCCATCTGACAGATCATTAATATCCAGAGTATACAAAGAACTCAGAAAACAAAACGGCAAGAAAACAAATGGTCCAAGTAAAAATGAGCTACTGATTTAAACAGAGAGGTCTAAATAGAAGAAATAAAAATGTTTAAGAAATACTTCAAGGAGTGTTCATGATCCTTAGCAATTAAGAAATTCAAATGAAAACATCTCTGAGATTTGTATGTCACCCCAGCCAGAATGGCTAAGATCAACAAAATAGGTGACAATAAATGCTAGTAAGGTTGCGGGGGAAAGCACTGTAAACTGGTCCTGCTACTGTGGAAATCTATGTGAAGAATTTTCAAAAGCTAAAAATATTTTTATATACCTAAAATTAATTATACGCTCCCACACCTCTCTTAAAGTATGTCACCTGGGTAAACAATGCTTCTTCACAAGAACCATACATTAACAAAAATCCTAGTACTAGGCTTGAAAAACCCCCCATTTGAGTGGCTGACCAGGATAGTCTAAGTGACTCCCCAAATAAGATGTGCTTATTGCTGCTGCCTTTGGTTCCCTTTCAGGAGGTGAACGTAACTTTCGATTGCTGAAGGCACTAAGACATAGGACTTGTATGATTTGAGCTGGATTTAACCTGAAAGCCTCCTTGCTGTGTTAGAGCTTTCATTCTACCAGGAAGTACTATGCAAAATACCAAGGAGGGAGGAGGTGAACTTTTAATAATCCAACTCCGTTATGACATCTATGAACCACAACAGTGACCAGCATGACTATATATTTGTAGACATACAATATGTGGTGAATTGGACGTTAGGCCCACTCAAGAGGAGGGGAATCATGTCTGGTACTAGAAACCTATCCAACTACACAGGACTAACAACATCATGTATTTTATAAGAGAATCTACTACTGTCACCATACGAGATCAGTATAACAGTCTACATTCTAAATTTTATCTTCATACCACAGGTAAGTGTAGCTGTGACTCCCATCAATGAAGCCTCTCTATACAGGAAATGGAGACCATTGTGGAAAACCAAAACTAGACACAATACAGAGATCCACAGATTGTGGAGACTCCAGCCCCAGTGGATATATTTACAGTATAACTCTTGAGTCTGTGGCTCAGGGAACATTGCTGACGAAGGAATAGAAAAATTTGAAGAGCCATAATACCAGGAAGTCTGCTGTGAGGCTCTGCATGTAGACATACCAATGCAGAAATGGGAACATCAAGGGGTCCAGCCATTTGACAAAGAAGTACATGCAACTAATGACTTCTCAGAGAGGGAGAATTAATTTCTCGCAAGGATAGGAACTCTAATTGGTTATTCAACATAAAGTAGTCAGCCCCTCCCTGAAACCATATACATACAAACAACAAAAATTAGTTTAGAAGGTTATATTTACATATGTGTGTGTGTGCATGCACGTAAGACTAATACTCAGAGAAAAGGGAGCTATCAATTTGAGAGTAGGGAGGCAAAGAAAGGGCCGGAGGGAAGGGACATAGGAAGTGCTAGAGGGAAGAAAGGGAAAGGGGGAAGTTACGTAATTATATTTCACTTAAATGTTGTATTATTAATAGTGATGGTAATAAATTATTTACAGTGGATTTGGAGATAGTAAATGAGTGAAATAAGAGAAGTAGGCAAGGGAAATTGAAAAGTAAAGGAAAAGAGATGTTGAAAGATGATTTTTAAAAGTGAGAACTGTAACAGAATGTTATGGGGAGAATGGAAAACAGCCAGATATTATAAAGCTTCAAATTCAGGGTCAGTGGGACATCTCAGAAGATAAAGACACTTGCTCTGAAGTGTGGGAGACTGAGTTCAATCCCTAGAAACTACATGATGGGAGAGAACCAAAGTCTGCAAGTTTTCCTCTAAACTCTACATGGGCTCTATGACATTTGTTTGTGTAAATGTAATAAAATAAATGTAGTAAAAATGTAACAAAATAATTAAAACATAAGAAAAGGAAAAATAAATATAACAAAAAGATTTCCAATTATGAGAAAGTTAGAAGCAAAGTTAAATAACTATGAAGGGAAATTAAAATTAAAACCATAATACCAGGCTTTTTTCTATTTTAAAATATAAGGTCATATCAAAGCACTTATGAAAGTACAACAAAACTATTTAAAAGGGAAAACAGGAGTAAATAAGAAAATTGCATAAAGGAAAGAAATGAAAAGCATTGCCCAATAATAAAAACTGTGTAAACAAATTGAATGAGTGTGTAAGGGGGAATAAAAATTAAAACATAAAAGTTGAAATATATATAATAAAATGAAAATACTAAATGTAAGGATTTGTGCTGGTAGAATGGTTAAGGCATTTATCTTGAAAATAACTACTAAGAGTGAAACAAAGGGCAAACAAAAAGACCTATGGCCAGTTCTCTTCGTGATAAATGTCATTTGAATTTGTAGACTCTTATCTTTCCTATGGTTTATGCTGAGATTGAGCCTGGACAGGAAATGTATCCAGTTTCCAGGGCAACTGTCTTTGCTTTAACAGCTTTCCTTTTTTTGCAAACTAGGAGCCTTTGCTGGCCACTTTTGGCTTTTTGGTCGGAGTCTGGCTCCTTCTACCTTCCCAACTGTCTCCAAATCATAAATCCTAGGATGCCTAGTATTCTCGCCAGGGTTCTCTCCCAAATTCATTGAGAGTTAGGGAAGCAGCTACAGCACAGATGTTTGCACAGGATGACTTCCACTGTATTTTCCACAGCCCCCAAGAGTTTATCACTCTGGCGGAAGGATTCAGTTGTGGGTGTTGAGCATTCCACTGGACTTCAGAGTGCTAGGACTCTACAATAGTGAATGGCTCCTAAATGGCTCAAGAAGTTGATCTACGCTTTGACCACAGACTCAAGGCTATCAAACCTCAGGTTATTCTCAGCTGAGAAAGTTTCTTCCAGTTCATAGAGGGCAGGGCTATCTTTTTCTGTGTGCTTTATTGCCTGAGCCCAACTTCCTGTGATCTGCACTTTTCAGTTTGTCAACATCTTGTCTTCTTTCTCTCTGTAACTGGTTGGCCCTTACAGCCCTAGCAGGTTAAATTCAGGTTATTCGATTTGTGGTTTCCCTCTGTTCTCAGGCCCCCAAAATAGCCCAAAACAATATGTTACTTCTCAACATGGTACCTAGCCCCTGACGAATGACAAAATGGAATTCATCTGAAATACTGCTTTGTCCCATGGAGCAATCACTCTCTTACTAAAACCTGTAACTGGATATGAGGCTTTGATTTTTGTGGGTGTGTCCTGGAGGAAGACTGCCAGCCCTTTTCACCAGGCCTGCCTGCCTTCCTGCCTGCCCTTTGGTGGAGGTTTCTGCTTTCCCCCTCTGTTTTCTGCCTCCAGTGAGCTGTGCAGCAGGAGCTGAGTTCAGCTGACGTCACTTCTTTGCAAGCATCACTCATCTTTTTCTTCTCAGTTTTCTTTCTTTCTTTCTTTCTTTCTTTCTTTCTTTCTTTCTTTCTTTCTTTCTTTCTTTCTTTCTTTTTGTTTTCTTGCTTTATTTTTATTGAAAGGTAGATTCTTCTCTCATACAATATATCCTGAGGACTATTTCCCCTCCCTCCACTCCTTTCCCCCTCCCTCCTCTCTCCCCCAGATCCACTCCTACTCTGTTTCCCTTTCAGAAAAGAGTAAGCCTCCACGAGATGGCAGGCAGCTAAATAGGACAAAACAAGATATAATAAGACAAGGCAAAAGCCTTCATTGAGGCTGGATGAGGCAACCCAATACAAGGAAAAGAATTCCTAGAGCAGGCAAAAGAGTCAGAGACACATTCGCTCCCACTGTTAAAAGTCTCACACAATCACCAAGCTAACAGCCATAACATATATGCAGATAAATAGGTGACATCCCATGCACACCCCATGATTGCCACTTCAGTCTGTGTGAGCCTCTATGAGCCCTGCTTAGTCAATTCGATGGGCCATGTTCTTGTGGTGTCCTCAGCACCTCTGGCTCCTACAATTCTCCCTCCCTTCTTCGGAAGGGTTTCCTGATCACTGAGGGTAGGGATCCAATGTAGACCTCCAATTTAGACTCTTTTTCCATGTAATGTCTAGATATGGGCACCTGTTCCCATCTCCTGCTAGAGGAAGCCTCTCTGATGATTAGATAAGGCACCAATCTATGAGTATAGCAGAATATTATTAGGAATCATTTCACTAATTTTTTTTCCAGTCGTGTTTGGTTCTACCCTAGGCCTCTGGGCTCTCCAATCTCTGGTTCTTGTCCATCCATGCAGTATAGGGCATGGGCTCCCTCTCGTGGCGTGGGCCTCAAGTTAAACTACAAATTGTTTGGCCACTCCCACAAGTTCTGTGCCACCATTATCCCCAGACATCTTGCAGGCAGGACAGATTGTAGTTCTTGTGTTTTGTGGATGGATTGGTGACTAGAGTTCTCCTTCTATAGCCTGCAGAGTACCTTATCATGCCAAAGAGATTAGCATGTAGGGGTAAAGGCTCCATGCAGGGATTAGCTTGACCTCTTTATTTTCAATTAGCTGTATGGATGTTGTCCTCAGCAATGGGGCCCCAGTTTCAGTTTTCAGAGAGCAACCTTCTGTACTAGCATCAGCATGAGTTGTTTAGGGATTTCCACCAGACCCCCTCTGTCAACAATTCAACCAAATGCAACCTGGTCCCACCACTGGAAGCCTTGCCTGACTAGAAAAGATAGCCAGTTCACACTCCATAACCTCCATTACTAGGAATCCTCACTAGGGTCATCCTCATAGATTCCAGAATTTTCCACTGCACAAGGTTTCCACCTTCCAGTGCTCCCCAATTCTATCTGTCTCTCCTCAAACTCTATTAGTTTAAGATGTGTTACATTCATTTATGCTGTGAACTATTTGTGGTGATAAACATTGATCTATTTGCATTCTTCTACATGTAGACATCCACTTAGACCAGCATACTTTCTTTTTCCATTGTATATTTCTGGCCTCTTTAACAAAAGTCAGGTGTCTATAGGTGTATGGAGTTTTGGGGGGGACTGTGGGCCCCCAGACCCTGAATTTCCTGTAAATAACTTGTTTTCCTATGCTTGCAGCTGCTCTGAGCAAACAACTTGTTTTCCTGTGCTTGCAGCTGCTCTGATCACGAAATAGGGGAGTGGTTTCTGGTGGGCTTGCAGCTGACAGTTAGGGCATGGCCATTGGTCAAGGAGACCCTATATAGGCTACCCTGGAACAAAATAAAGTTGGCATTCTGGATTCAAGTTGGCATTCTTGGCGTTCTTGTTTCAAGGATGACCTGTGTATCTCTCTCTCTCTCTCTCTCTCTCTCTCTCTCTCTCTCTCTCTCTCTCTCTCTCTGTTTGTGTGTGTGTGTGTGTGTGTGTGCATGTGTGTTTCAATCTCCAGCCCCTTGCCCAGCTCGCAAACCATACCCTAGCTCATAGCACGTAGAACAGGCATAGTGCACTACAGAGTTTTGATGGGGATTGCGTTGAATCTGCAGATTGCTTTTGATAGGATGGCCATTTTTACTATGTTAATCCTACAGACCCATGAGTATGGGTGGTCTTTCCATCTTCTGATATTTCAAATTTCTTTCATTTTGATATATCTTCTTCAAATATTTTTCATTTTTTTCTTCAGACTTGAAGTTTTTATCATATAAATCTTTTGCTTATTTGGTTAGAATTATTCCAAGATATTTATTTATATTATTTGAGGCTATTGTGAAGGGTGTTTTTCTGATTTCTTTCTCAAAAATAGGGAGACTGAGGCAGGAGGATCAATGTGAGTTCAAAGTCACCTAGGGCTACAGAATGAGACAATCTCAAAAGCAAAATTATTGGAAATGGATGTGAATATGAAAACAACATGCAGAATTCTAATTTTAAAACTGCTCATATTGCTTGTTTGCCTTCATTCCTAGTGGAGTTTTATAGGCATCTAAATAAATTGCTCTGCTTATGTATTGCTTGCTCGCTTTACTACCCTTTCACTCTCCTGGAAGTTAGTATATTTATTGGCTAGACTATCAATCTCCAGGATGAAATGGATGAACCAGGCCATGCAAAGATGTTTTTTAATAGGGGATAATACATTTAGATTCATCTCAACAAAATCATGATACTTTTCAAGATACTGCAAAGAGCCATCTACAGTTTCCATTACAGAGCTACTTTAAAAGGATTTCCAATAATAGTAGAGCAAGTCTCTTTTTCAGAGGAATGGTCCCAAATTCTCCCTCCAAAATAAGAACTCCTTTCTAGTAAATAGTAATTGCATAAAACTACAAAAAACTAAACTCTTAAACAACAGCCAAGAAGTCTTTCAACAGTTTATTGGAAAGAATGTAGACATTGTTTTAAAAGCCCCACTGTCATGAACATAAATTGAAGTTTTTCAGCCAGGATATATGCTGAAATCAAAATAAGATATAAAAATTCTAAAAGTGTATTAGCATTTTCTTCCTTCCTTCCTTTCTACCTCCCTTCCTTCCTTTTCCTTTTATTGGTTCTTTGTGGCCTTCACATCATGCATTCCAATCCCACTTATTTTTGAGTCTCCTCCTTCTGCCCTTGCAACTTCCCCACCAATCAAAACCAAATTTAAAAGAAACACCCCAAACCAAACAAGATAAAGAAACAAAACAAAAACAACAAGAATCTTGTCATGGTCTTGAATTTTGCATGCAAATGGATGGAATTAGAAAACACTATCCTGAGTGAGGTAACCCAGACCAAAAAGATGAATATGGTAGAGGAGAGGGGGCTAGATCTTGACTTGCCCTGTAGTCAGACTGATGATTATCTTAAATGTCACCATAGAACCTTCATTTAGCAACTGATGGAGGCAGAGGCAGAGACCCACATCAGAGCACTGGACTGAGCTCCCAAAGTCCAGTTGAAGAATGGAAGGAATGAGAATATGAGCAACGAGGTCAAGACCATGATGGGTTCACCCACTGAAACAGTTTGCCTGAGCTAATGGGAGCTCACCAACTCCATCTGGACTGGGAACGAACAAGCATAGCATCACTCATATTACCAGGCCAGTTCTATTGTTTTACCCAAACAATGTTCTGGGCCCTCTCTCCCAATTGTTATATGGGGCATATGGGTCAGGCAGGAAAGTTCTGTTCTCGTTACCTTTGGCTGGCTCACCTGTGCATCCCCCATACAATGGGGTTAGCTCTAGTGTGCTTTCAAGGCAGGGCATAGGGCACACTCTCCTGTGTGTTGAAGATGTGTGGGGCAGGGCTAGTTCTCTTGCTTTTATGACACTGGGGGCCATCTCTCTCACCTGCCACAGATAGCAAGGGGTGGAAGGGGGAGGGCATCTTTCTCTCACCCATGCCACTACATGAAGACAAGGAGGGGTGGGGTCAGCTCTGTTGCTCTCATGCCCTCATGACTGGTTCACTTGCATCCCTGCCAACAGGGTCAACTCTAGTGTGTTTCCCAGGTGAGATGCATCCCTATTGTGAGAAGGCCATGGCATCTTTCCTGAGTGTGTGTGTGCGGGGGGGGGGGTGAGTTCTTCCCTGAGGAATAGGGCCAGCTCACCTGCTGCAGTATCCAATCACGGGCAGGACCAGCCATCCTAGGCCAATGAAGGGCAGGACTGAAAAGAAAAAAATTTTTAGTTGAATACTCTCCTATTCAAATAAAAAAAAATTTCTCCCTGTTTGGGAATGTACCAGTTCATTTAAGCTGTGTGTTTTAGCTACTTAATTTTAATTAATTATTATTTATTTAATTTTTTCACAGTATATTTTGAACAGCGCAGCATGGTGATTCCAATTATCCCCATGCTAAAACAGGCCATGGATATTGATTGCCATAGACTCTAGCTGCAGTAGGGCCTCAGACCCAGACATGGTTCTCAGCTGCAGCTCAGAACTGTTTGCCACCACAGCTCCAGTGGTAGCATATGCCAGTCAGATTCGCATGACCCCAGCAGCAGTGTGTCCCCTGGGCACCACCATGGTCCCAGGTGGCTGGCCAGACCCTGATCATCTGCATGGCTCTTGGTAACAACAGGTGCTCTAAACATCAATTCAAATCCTGGCTACTGTAGGGTCGTGGGCCCAGACATAGCCTTCTGCAGTAGCCCTGGCCCAGATGACACCATGGCTCCGGTGAGAGCTCAGGCCACTCAGATCAGGATGACCCTGGTGTCAGCATGGCCCTCAGATGTCATCATTGCCACATTTCCACCCAGACCCCAGGCACCTATGTGGCCTTTGGTGGCAACATGGGCCACAGACATCAATATAGACCCTAACTGTGGTAGAACCATGGACCCTGACAAGGTCTTAGGTAGCAGCTAGGGCCCACATGTCACCATGGTCCCATGTGGCAGCGCAGGCTGCCCAGACTGCTGTGGCCTCTGCAGCAGCATGGCTCTCAGATATCAATGTGGCCCCAAGTGGCCCCTCAGACCGCTAGTATCACATGGTCTTAGATGGTCTCAGGAACCACAGATATCAATAGGGGCGCTGACTGTGGTGGGGCCACAGACCCAGATGTGGCCCTGAGCTGCAGCTCTGGTACAGATGAAACCTTGGCCCCAGGTGACAGGCCAAGTCAACCAAATTGGCCTGGCCCTAGCAGCAGCACAGCCCTCAGATACCAACATGGTCATATGTTGTAACCCAGACCCTGGACATCATGTGGGCCTAGCAGCAACATAGGCCAGGGATATCTACACAGGCCCCGGCCATACCAGGGACCCAGATATGGTCAGCAGCAGCACCAGCAGCATAGGCCAGGTTGTCGCCATTGCCTCAGGTGGCTGTGTAGACCATCCAGATTGTCATAGCCCCCATGGTAGAGCAGCCCTCAGATACCAACATGGCCCCTGGTTGCAGCCCAGACCATGGCCCCCATCAGTGACAGGAGCCACAGACATTAAAATAGCCCCCCTCAGCTGCATCTGGGACCTGGATCAAGATGTGGCACTTGGTCATAGCTGGAACCCAGACATCTCCCTGAACTTGGGTGGCTAGGTGGCCATTCATGATAACCGTTTCCTCAACACCCTCCCCTCTCCAGATCTGCCTATCTCCCTAGTCCATGAACTATTCTGCCTCTCCCTCTCTTCTACCTCACCACTGTGTAATCTCTCACCACGATCATGCCCAAGTGCCTAGTGCCAGGACTCAAGGTGGCCCTTGGTTGAGTACTGCCTGCCTCATCTAAGGCACAATTAATAAAAACTCAGAGAGAGAAATTGGGGTTCAACCTGAAGGTCAGAAAAGCAAAACAACCAGCCACTGGTTCTTACCTCTACCTCAGTTTGAAATGGTGATCTTGCCTCCAGGAATCTCAGAATACAACTGTGCCTGGGATCTGTCTTCTCCTGTTTTATAATCCTCTCTAGGGCTGAGATTAATGGCCTGCACCACTGGGATTAAAGGCATGCACTGCCTGGTTTCTATGGCAGCTAGTATGGCTACTGGGATTAAAGGTGTGTGTTACCACTATCTGGCCTATAAGGCTGACCAGTGGGGATATTTTACTCTCTGGTCTTCAGGCAAACTATTTATTAAAATACAAATGAAATGCCACTACATCCAGCCACAAGGGATAGTGCGAAGCTATTGCTTATCTTCTTCACCATGCCTGGGCCTAGAGCCCTTGGGCAGTACTTGGGATGATGGTACCTGATCCTTAGCATCAGAGGTGTCTGACAGGCTCCTGGTTGGTTATGAGCC
Source organism: Ondatra zibethicus (assembly GCA_004026605.1). Taxonomy (NCBI): domain Eukaryota; kingdom Metazoa; phylum Chordata; class Mammalia; order Rodentia; family Cricetidae; genus Ondatra; species Ondatra zibethicus. The sequence continues at coordinate 59,784 of PVIU01008156.1, read as the reverse complement.
CCGCCCCACAGGCCCAGACCCAAAAATCTGGGGGAGGGGTGTCATCTGTATCCACTACTGATTCAGGCTCAGGTGAGGCAGGTGGTTCCTTGTTGATTGTGACCCCTCCAGAGCCAAAAGTCTGGGGGGGGTTCACCATCTGTGTCCCCTGCTGATTCAGGGTGTATTAGCGATTTCACTTATTTGCTGTACTAAACTGACAATGCAAATGCAAATCTGTTCTGAAATGCACAGACTACAGATTCTCAAGCAACTATCTACATCTTTCTTCATCATTCATGTTAGGAGATGGAAAAGCTTAAGAGTCAAATAATACCAAATGTATAGGCTTCAAAAAACCATCTAAGTAAGGACATTCACCATTTTAGGTGATATGCATGGAACACTGTAGTTGATTTTTTTTTTTACTCTTTGTGGGCCTGCCACCCAGCTCCCAAATAAATACATGGAGTCTTAGTCTTACTTATGAATGCCCAGCCTTAGCTTGGCTTGTTTCTAGCCAGCTTTTCTAACTTATCCTGTTTATCTTTAACTACATTTGCTTCTGGGCTTTTACCTTTCTTTATTCTATATATCTTTCTTTCCTTCTTACTCTGTAGCTGGTTATGTGGCTGGGTGGCTGACCCCTGGTGTCCTCCTTCACTCCTCTCTTCCTCCTTCTCTAGAGCCTAGATTTCTACTCCTATTTATTCTCTGCCTGGCAGCCCCACCTATCCCTCTCCTGCCTAGTTATTGGCCGTCCAGCTCTTTATTAGACCAGTCAAGTGTTTTATACAGGCAAAGTAACACAACTTTACATAGTTAAACAAATGCAGCATAATAGATTGCAACATATCTTTGCATCGTTAAACAAATACTCCACTGCATGAATGAATGTAACACACATTTAGCTAATATTCCACAATAGAATACTAATAAGTGATCACTTATGTGCAATAATGTGAAGCATAGTTTTTGAAAATATAAACTTTAGTGGAACAATCCTGAAAAGATACACCAGGATAATGGCAGGGTGTCGCTTTCATTTCCTTCAGTCCTTTTAAAGTCCATGCCATAGACTCTAAAACTTAGTTATCCTTCTCTACGCTGAGATCTTGGTACCATGTCAGTAATTTTTATGACGGAAAGGTGAGATGTGTTTATTCATCCCAGCTGCTGTGCCTGCCAGTTGCCTAGGATCTGAACCGCGTCATGGATTTCTGGGAAATATTCATGCATAAGAATATTGCCTCAGATGATTTAAAACTGTCCCCATGCAATGGTACATTATCAACCCTTGGTGAAACCTTTAAAAAGAAACAACTAGGTTGAAAAGTAGGTTAAAGGAAGTAAATATAGCATCTGCCTTGAAAGCTATCAAATCAGAAACTCTCTCAATTATGAAATCTTGCAGAGAAGTCATTTTCCTTTCTTAAAGTTCAGGTAAAGATAATATTTCTTACTTCATCCCTGGCACTTTTTCCAACATCTCTATCTTGTGAATCATCATCTTCCCCATCTACTTCTGGCAAATGTGCATCCTCATCACAATCCATGGGGTCCATCATCTCAGAAAAACAGTCAAAACAAGGCATGTCTTTATCTGAACCATCTTCCCAGTCTTTTCAATCATTAAGATCCACAGTAACCCAATTAAACTTTGAACTTTTCTTTGATAGCTTTGAACATTATTGGCCAGATTCTTCTTTTTCCAACAACATAAACGTGATCTAGTTGTTCTTTTATGCTTACAATGATTGGATTGATAATGGTTTTGAGAAAGGTATATTTCATTTAAATGTTTAAAACTGTTACTCCTCTATGACAAATGAAATTAAGTTTGGATTTTTCAGGCCTTCCACATAAAACTCAATGAATACCTACTCCCTTAGATGTTAGCACTTTGTAAAAAAGTTGCATGGTGAACCTGGCCCAGCATGAGTGAACAGGTGGGTGGGCCTTCCGTTCCCAGTAACCTTGATGGAGACTCCTACCTTTTCTGCCTTTTCTATAGCCTTTGCAGGAAGGCAGCGAGCTTAGCCTTGATCCCCAGAATGCAGTGCAGGACAGAAGATCCTCGGTCCTGGAGGAGAGGAAAGGGGTTATGATGACTGAGAAAACAATGTGTGTCTCCGAGAGGGGTGGGGAGCAGATACTTGTTTATAAAAATGGGATATTTTAATGGACAGTTATCACAATGCATAGGTTTGTCCTTTATTTATTTAAATATCCACCCCTTTTTTTATTTGTAAAAATGAAACTGGTTTTTGAGCCAAATACAGTGACTTTGTGGTACTCAGTGTCTTCCTTCTATTCAAGAATGATAAAGGATCATGTTGATAAGTATAATTTCTTATTAGGTCTTATTACATCTCTGCTACAATGACTATTTTCATTTTCATTTTATGAAGAAAATGTAGGTCAGCAAGACAGCAATGCAAGATTAAGAAGTGGATAAGCCCACATCTTAGCCTGGGTTTTCTTCATCACATATTTCAAGCTATCATATTGATGATGCAGAGATAAATTGTCACAGCTGAAGTCCTAATAGGGGGATAGAGGTAACATAAGTGAAGCCATCATATTCCTGCTCCTAAGTTGCAGGACTGTTTGCTGTTCATCACAAACAGCTTTATCTGCCTGAAAAGGGTAAATAAAAATGTGGGATTTCACTGAATGGAAAAGTTGGTAGTGGTTCCTTATAAACCATCTAGAGCAGTTACTCTCAATATTCCTAATACTGCGACCCTTTAATACAGTTCCTCATATGGTGACATCCCAACCATAAAATTATTTTCATTGCTACTTCATAAATTGAAATTTTGCTACTGTTATGAATAGTAGTGTAAATATCTAATATGCAGGATGGCCTTGGGCAACCCTGTGAAAGAGTCCTTGAACCTTCCCCTATTACACTGATGTACTTTTAATGTTTAATTGTTCTGTTACACTTATATCTCATTGGTAAAGGATTTCATGTCTAGCCCTTTTTTCCTATAACTAATATATAGTATTTTTTACTGCTTTTCATAACTCTAACCCATATATTTTCTTATCTTGACTCTGTTTTGTATTTATTGATAGATTGATTGATTTTACATCCTGACAGTAGTTCCCCCTCCTTTCCTCCTAGTCCGTCCCCCATCTCTCCTCTCCAGTGTCCCCCCACAACTACTCTTCCTCCATTTCTATTCAGAAAAGGGAAGGCTAGCCATGGTATATCAAGTTACAGTGAGACTAGGTACCTCATCTCCCATTAAGGCTTGAGGAGGCAATCCAGTAGTAGGAAAGGGTCCCTAAAGCAGGCAATGGGATCAGAGACAGTCTCTGCTCCCACTGGTCCACAAGAGGACCAGCTACACAACTTTAACATACCTACAGAGGGCCTAGGTCAGTCCCATGCAGGCTCCCTGGTTGTCACTTCAGTCTCTGTGAGCTTCTATGAGCCTTGTTTAGTTGAGTCTGTGATATTTTATCCAGTTTTTAACTTTTTCACATTTCATCCTCACTTCACTGCTTAGCCCTAAGAAAAACTAGTCCTGCTGCTCTGATGACATGGGGGGCATAATTAGAGTGCACAAATATTTTCTCCTGAAGTCAACACTTATGTTGCTGAACTATCATTATTGTTGCTTTAGTTGGTTTTCCTCCAAACATAAACACACATTAAGATAACTCACCGAGAAAAAAATAAAGAGCAACAGTGAGGAAAATGAGAAGAATGGAACTGAAGGATTCACACATAGAGAAAAGGAACACCAAATAATGAGACATCATTTCAGTATAAATAAATACCAAAAATAAAGATAATGAGATAGGTGAAATGTCAAGAAATTGTGTAAAAGTCCTACTTTTGAAAAGGATTAATGACCATACAGAGGACTCAAACAAGAAGTAAAATTAATTCAAGACATAGACAAGAATATTACCAAAGTAGATTAAATAATCTATAACTTGACCAAAAAAATTTAAAAGTGGTGGAAAAATTCAGCAAGTAAAATGGAGATGCTAAAAAAGAACCATACAGAAATTCTAAAAAAGAATCAGTCTGTCATAAAACAAGCACAGAATAAAATATCATCAATGGAAAGAACAAACAGAATAATGGCTTTCAAACACAGAGATCCAGGTTGTGACAATAATTTTATGTGTATATATATATATATATATTAATTGTAATAAAAATTTTAAATCTTTATATATAAAGATTTTAAATTTTAATCTTCATATATAATTTTAATTATATATAAATTTATATATAAATATATATTTTTAAATTTAATTTTTAATTTAGAGATCAAACCTTCCAAGAAATCTAGGATACATTCAAAAGGCCAAATCTGAGAATATGTGGAATAGAAAAAGGAGCTGAGACAAAGTATCTGAAAAAATTATAGGTGTTAAATCAATTCCTAATTTAAGGAAAGAAATAGACTCTGAAACATACACACACACACACACACACACACACACACACAAATACACACACACTACATTTAGAACTCCAAATAGAAATGACCACAAAAGAACCTCTTCAAGACATAGCTTAATGAAGGTGTCACAATGCAAAGCAAAGGGAAACTACGAAAAAGAGAAAAACTCCTATACAGAGGCAAAATAACCCCAGAATAATATTATATCTTTCATCAGTAACAAAAAAGCCGGAATGATTTATTTTGAGTCCTAAAATAAAATAATGGAATCATTATTGCTATACTCAGAAAAGTTATTTCTTTAAATTGATAAGGAAATAAATATACACAAGCTAGGTCTATTTATAACAGTCAAGTCAGAACTACAGAAAACTCTTTTTTGTTGTTTTCTTTTTCTTTTTTGTTTGTTTCTTTTCATTTTTGTTGCTGCTTTTTTGTTTGTTTATTTTGTTAGTGATTCAGGATCTCTCTAAGCAGTCCTGGCTGTTCTGGAACTCACTGTGGCCTCAAACTCACAGAGATCCATTTACCTTTGCTTCCTGAGTACTGGGATAAAAGGAAAGTTGTACTCAAAGGAAGAAAGATGTTGTTAACCATGAAAATACTAGAAAGAATAACACTCATGAGAGGAAAAGATGAACAGAAGAGAAACTGGAAGGAATCAATTGTGTCCAACATAGCAGAATTGCAAACTTGTAATACTACCAGGAAAGGAAGCAAGCAAATACCAATAAAGTAACCAACTAGAACAACAACCTACAAAATTGTCATTAATAGTAAATCCTACCAATAAAAAGTTTGAATGCACCTGAAATTAATTCACCAATAAAAGATGTTGACTAATTGACAGGATTAAAAACACAAGATTCCAACTATCTCTTGTCTCCAAATATTACTTAATTAGTAAAAAATCCTAAATCTGAGTCAAAGGTCAGAAACTAACCTACAAGTAAATGGAAATCATAAACAAGCTGGTGTAGTAATAATCAAATGTTATAATATAGTCTTCAACCTAAAACTATTCAGTGGAGACAAATATACTACATATTATTAAAGAAAAAATTATTAAGAAGATACAACTGGGGTTGAAGAGATTTATCTGTTAAGAGCACTATCTGCTTATCCAGAGGACCTGGGTTCAATTCCCAATACCCACATGGTAGCCCGCAACTCTTTGTATTTCCAGTTTCAAGGGATCCATAGGTGCCAGGTATGCATGTGGCACACAAACATACTTGAAGGAAAAACAACCAAATACGCAAAGCATTATTTTTCAAAATTAAAATAAAAATGATACAAGTATTTTAAATATGTATACCCAGAATACTGAAACCTAAATTTCATAAAAGCAAGTGCCAAAAGGTTTAAGAACTGTATAGCTCCCAAGATTATGATAGTGGAGACTCCTCTGTCATATCTAGATATATCCTCTGAACATACAAATTTCAGACCTAAATCATATCTTGGGTAAACTTGATTAACAAATATATATAGAACATTCCAGCCAACAGAGAATACTTATGTTTTTTTTTTCTTAATGGTTCATGGAACTGTTTCTAAAACTGATCACATTACAGGCCACAAAGAAAACCATAACTGGTGTGGGAGAATTGTCTGTATTCTGTCAATCATGATTTAAATAAACACTGATTGGCCATTAGCCAGGATATATAGGTGGGACAACCAGACAGGAAGTAGAGGCAGAGCAAGGAGAATAGGAGAATTCTGGGAAGCAGGAAGCTCCCTGGGCACTCCTGTCCAGACCACTGAAGAAGCAGAATGTGACCTGCCCTGCTGAAAAAGGTGGCTAACATAGATAAGGATAATAGGTTAATATAAGCTACAAGAGCTAATAAGAAGCCTGAGCTAATGGGCCAATCAGTTTATAACCTAACATAGACTCTCTGTGTGATTTTCTCTGGGATTAAACGACTGTGGGAACCAGGCAGAACAGAAACCCCAGCTAGCCCGCCTTCATGTTACACATAACACCTACAAAACTGAAATATTTCCCTGCTTCTTACCAGATCATAATGGAATAAAATAGAAATCAATAACAACATTATCCTCTGAAAATACACATATGTGGTGAATAAATTATATACTTTTATTTAAAAGTGTGTCACTGAAAAGTGAGAGGAAATTTAAAAATTCCTAGAATCAACTGAAAATGATAACAAAAAATGCCACAACCTTGGTCTATTGCCAAGGAAGTCTATAGTTTGTAGCTGTAAGTACTCACACTGGAAAGGAGAGAGATAGATCTAAAATAAACAACCTATTTATGTAAATAGAGTTTGTATAGGAATGAGAAGAAGCCAAACTCAAATGCAGTGCATGGAGAAAAAAAAACCTAGGGTAGTTATTACTGAACTAGAAACTAAAATAATAATATTTACTATTATCATTGGTTTTAATGTCATCTTGCCACAAATTAGAATCACTTGAATAAGGAGACTCACTTGTAAAACTTCTGAATTCTGTATTTGATATGAAAAGACTCACCTTGATAGTGGACTGTATCTTGCCCTTTGCTTACTTGACCTTCTCTCGAGCCACTAAGTTGTCTTTCCTATTGTTGTTGTTGCTGCTACTGCTGTTGCTACTGCTGCTTCTGCTGCTGCTGCTGCTGTGAAGGAGGAGGAGGAGGATTCCTTCAATGATGAGAGAACCAGAGCTTCCAAGTTTCCATGGTGGACAAGGGACCAGCAGTTCTCTGGGAACCTTCTGGGCTTCCTGAGTCAGACAGGGACTACTGAGGCTTTTGGCCTTGTGAACTAAGTAACTATTGTCTGATAGTGAGAGGCAGCTATTATGGGCCTACTACAACTGTTGAGGCATTCATCCTCAAGGACCGAATAACTACTGGGTTCTCCAAATTTTGGTGTCATTTAGCTATTACTATTTTAAAGCTGACTTAATAAATTAATTCATTTATTTATTTATTAAGTACATATGAAGTATATACATATGATACACACATGTATATATGATATATTAATCCCCTTGGTGCCTATTCCTCCCAAGAACTGTGAATAAAAAAAAAAAACTAGAATTATTCAAACACAGCATTGGTTCCCCTAAAAGATTAAGATACTTGCCCCTAGCCAAACCAACCAAGAAAAAGGAGAGAAGACTCAAGTTAATAAAACTGGAAAGGAAAGGGAGTTGTTACAATGGACTCCAGTGATATTGTTGGTGCTTGAATGTAAATTAGCCCCCATAGCCTTGTGTGTTTGAACATCTTGTCTCCAGCTGGTTGTACTGCTTGGAAACGCTGTGATTCCTTTAGGAAGTGAAGCCTTTCTGGAGGAAGGACATTACTAGAAGATGGGTCTTGAGATTTTGTAGCCCATCCCCACTTCCCATTTTCACTCCCTGTCTTTACTTCATGTATATGGATGCTGTATATTCAGCATGCTTTATTCTTCTGCCACTGTGTCTACCTGGCCTGATGCTAGGTTGTACTGGATTTGCAAGTATGAAAGACAGAAGATTGAGGGACCATGTAGTCTTGCTCCACAAATCTAAAGAACTGTTGAGGCAAGGTTGTGTGTGGCAGGGTCAGTCCCTGAAAGGAGGCCCTCAGAGGCCATGGGATGAAACTGTGATAGGGAAGCCTGAGTTGTAGTTGGAACTTCAAGATGTTGGAGATGTCAGAGTCATGGCATATCCACCAAGGAAGGCTGACTATAGGGAGTGGAACCAACTCAAAAGAGGTTAAGCCCTTTTAACTGAGTCAATTCCATCAGGTACCCAAGATGCTAGACGTGGAGCTACAGTATTTGGAGTTTGGCCTGCTTTCAGTGTTCCATTCTTGCTTTTGTTCAGTCTTAACTCACTATGTTCCCACTGCTGAATTCTACAAAGCTTTTAAGGATGATATACCACCAAAATGTCTCAAACTATTCCACAAAATAGAAAGGGAAGAAACAGAACCAAATTCAGTTTATGAAGCCAGTGTTACCCTGTTATCAAAACTGGATAACTATGCTATTTTTGATTTTGATTTTAGACAGTGTCTTTCTATGTAGCCCTGACTCTCCTGGAACTCACTCTGTAGAATAGGCAAGCTCACAGAGATACTCCAGCCTCTGTCTCCCAAGTTCTGGGTTTAAAGGCATATGCCACCACTGCCATCTAAAACACAATTTTTTAAAAAAAGAAACTCTGTAGACAAATTTTCTCAAAGAGAGATGGAAATTTTCTTAACTAAACTCTTTCAAACCAAATTTAAGAATTCATTAAGATCATACTTTACAACCAAATTGTTTTTGTCCCATAGATACAAGTTTGGCTCAACATATACAAACCATTGAGTATAACAGTATGCTATATAAATTGACTCAGGGACAGAAATTACATAATACTCTCAATAGATACAGATAAGGCATTTGATAAAGTTAATGTGCCTTCATGATAAATGTCTTGACAAAGCAATGAATAGAAAGAACATGCCTCAACATAATAAAGGTTATACAACAAACTTATAGCCAGCATATACCAGTGAGGGAAACCAGAGTGTCTTCTCTCCATTCAGATTCACTGTAATGCTCCTTCTTAGCTAGAATGACAAACAAAAGGAAGTTATGAAATGAATAGTACAGAAAAGGGAGAAGTTAAATTTCCCATTTAAAGATGGCTGACAAGTTCATGTTGCAGGGAGGAGGGTCCACTTGTTCGTCCTGGCTGCTTGTGTTTTTATAGGATTCCAGAGTGTGCAAATGAGTGGGTGTTTGACTCTTGTGTCTTTTTCTTGGGCTCTTCCTTCTGTTGGTTTGTCCTATCCAACTTTGATGTGATAGTTTTGCTATTATCTCATTATATTTTATTTTGTTATATTTTTAAATGAATGAATGCATGCATGCATGGATGAATGAATGAGAATCTCGCCACTAGGGTGTTGAAGGAGGGGACGACTTGTTGGTTCCCGGCCCCGGCTAGCTTAGCCCCGAAATAATTACACAGAAACTGTACTAATTAAATCACTGCTTGGTCCATTAGCTCTAACTTCTTATTGGCTAACTCTTACATATTAATTTAACCCATTTCTATTAATCTATATATCACCACAAGGTCGTGACCTACCAACACACTCTCAGCACGTCTGTCTCTGGTGGCAGGTCCATGGTGTCTCTGACTCTGCTTTCTTCCTCCCAGAATTCAGTTCTGTCTTCTCAGCCTACCTCAGTTCTGCCCTATTAGGCCAAGGCAATTTCTTTATTCATTAACCAATACAAGCAACACACAGAGGGGACTCCCACATCACCTTCATACTGAATATATGCTATAAATGCCACAAAACCTTTCAATCAGTAAAGTGCCAAGTTATAAAACCAATATAAGAAATTCAGTAACCTTTGTATTACCAATAACAAACTTAATAAGAACTTAGGAAAAATACAGCATTTCCAATAACTTCAAATAATCCTAGGAGTAAACCTAACCAAAGAGGCAAAGGACTTCTATGATAAACACTTATAAAATCCTACAGAAATAAATTGAAAAATATAGTAGATGATGGAAAGACTTTTCAGTTTCCTAGATTAGCAGAATTAATATTGTAGAAATGACTGTATTTGCGAAAGTAATCTACAGATTCAATGAAATGCAATCTCCATCAAAATTCCAATGTCACTCTTCACAGAGCTAAAAACAAAATCCTAAAATTGACAGTTAAACACAAACAAAAAAATCATAATCAGAAAAAAATTGCAAGAAATATCAGAATAACTGATCTTGAACTATACTGTAGAGGCATGATGACCAAGACATGATACTGACCCAGGAACTGACACAGGAACCAGATATAAGCTCATGAAGCTGTGACTGCCTAACTTTTTGACAAATATGTCAAAAACATAAGCTGGAAATATCCACCCAATTTAATAAATTCTACTAGGAAAACAATATCCACCCACATCAAAGAACTAAATTAGATCTGTGTCTTCAGTTTCTTTTGCTATGATAAAATACCATGGCCAAAAGCAACTTGGGAAGAAAAGGATTTATTTCATATTATATTTTAAAGTCCATAATCCAGAAAAGTAAGGGGAAGAACTGGTACATAGACCATGGAGGAGTGTTGCTTTGCTCAGCCTCCCTTTTTTATATTATCCAGGACCACCAGCCCAGATGTGGCACTGCCCACAGTGATCTGGGCCTTCCTAAGTCACTCATCATTCAAGAAAATGTCCCATAGGCCAATTTTCTCAATTGAGGATCCCGCTTCTCAAATTACTCTATTTTGTGTCAAGTTGACCTAAAAGTTGCCAACACAATTGATCCCATTTTAATTGACACAAAGACACAGCATTATGTAACTAGAGTCTTTCCTTCTTCATTTTCCCCATGATGGCTTATTAATATAAATACCGCAATATACACCATAAATAACTTTAAAATTTTTAGTCTTTAAAAGTTTAGTATCTTTAAAAGACTTATAGTTTCTTTCAACATTCAAAACCTCCCCAAAATATTCAAAGTCTCTCTAAAATTTTAAAGTCTGGTAAGTGTGGGCTATTGTGAAAAATCAAATAATAAGTTAAATACTTTCTTATGCCAAGAGGGAAGAACCAGGGCACAGTCACAATTTGAACAATGCAAAATGAAGCTCTAACAGTGTAAACAACTCAGAGTCCAATGTCTGGGATTCCCTCACAATCTTCTGGCGTCCTCCAACGGGCTTGGCAAATCCATTTCTCCAGCTCTGTGATTCACAGCATAGATGCTTTGTTTGGTAGGTTCAGGCCGCCTGCATGCTACAGTTGCTGCTGCCCTTGGTGGCCATCCCATTATTGTAGTGACATCTCCAAAATCTGGGGTCTTTGCCACAACTGGGCTGCGCCTTCACCAACACCTTCTCCTGGGCTCTTTGCATGCTGTCCAGCCTCAACATTTTTCTATGACTCCTTCAATCCTTGGGGCTTTGAGAGCAGCTGAGGCTGCTCCTTCACCAGTGACCTCTCACAGGCTTGAGGACCCAGCCCTGCTGTACAGTGCCAAGGTTTAGCTGCTCTCTATGACACTACATGACTTCAAAACCAGTTCCAACGAGGTTACTCTTACACTACCAAGTTTGACTGCCAGCATGAGGTACTACAATGGCTGCATCTGGAGCCCAGTTTCCATGTACTGACCCTGAGGAAATACTCCCAAGTTTTCAATCATCAGTGATGTTGGATTTTTTCTTAATTACTGCTAATTTTTCTCAGCTCCAGTTAATCAGCACCAATTGTCCCAGTAAGCTTGACTTCAGTGGTATTGTTTGTTACTCACAGCCAACTATTCAACTCCTGCTCACTGACACCACAGATCCTTAATTTAAAATAAATTTACATAAATAACCTTTGAGGCACTCTGAAAACTTCCCTCTGAAACTTCACAAGCCACGTCTCCATTGTCTGCATTGCTCTACCAATCTTATGTTCCAAACTCCCACAGAACACTTCAATGAGTTCTGAGCACTCAATGACTGTTCCAGTGCAAAGTTCAAATACCACCACAGTCCTCCTTGCAACACATGGCCAGATCTGTCATGGCAAAATCCCCCTTAACTGGCAGCAGTTTCTATCTCAGGGTTTCAATTGCTGGGATAAAACACCATGACCAAAAGCAACTTGGGGAGGAAGGGTTTATTCCCTTAGAGTTTGCAGTTCATCATCCAAGGACATTGGGGCAGGAACTTAGGACAGAAACCTGGAGGTAAGAATTGGAACACAGACTAGGAGGAGTGCTGCTTACTGGCTTGCTTCCCATGGCTTGCTTACCCAGGAGCACCTGTCCATACGTGTCACTGCCCACAGTGGTCTGGGCCCTCTCACATCAATCATCAATCAAGAAAATGCTTTATATGCTAGTCTACAGGCCAATCCTGTGGAGGCATTTTCTCAGTTAAAGTTTCTTTTTTCCAAAACGTCTGTCTTATATTAGCATAAATCTCGCCATCACAGTCCATATCTCTCACCTTATATAAAACTGAATTCTATGTAGATAAAAAACTTTCATTGAAAACTTGAAGTGCTGAAATTATCAGAGAGAAACAGAGAATGTACTTCAATATAGAGATACACAGGCAAAAACCTTCTAGAAAGAATCCTAATAGAGTAGGGAATCACCCCAAGAATAGACAGATATGATTACACGGAATAGAAAAGCTTCCCTAAAGTCAAGGAAGCTATCATCATAGTGAACAGACTGCCTGTAGGATGGGAGAAAATGTTTGCCAGCTATACTTCAAACATGGGGTTATATCTAGTTTCTAGGTTCTAAAATATATAAAATATATAAACTGCAAAAATTAGACACCAAATAAACAATAATACCAGTCAATAAAGACCAATGAATCTGAAGGGATAAAAGAACGCACATCCAATAAATATTTTCAAAGGCCATTCAGGAATTGCAAATGAAAATGACTTTTAAGATCCTACATCACTACAGTCAGAATAGCAATCATTAAGAAAATAAATGACAGAAAATACTGATGAGGATGTGGGGGAAGGAGTAACCCTAATTCACTGCTGGTTGGAGTGTAAACGGATGCATTCGGTATGGAAACCAGTGTATCAGTTTCTTTAAAAAGCTAAAACTATTACATATGACCCAGATTTATCACCCACAGATAGAGCTAGGAGGTAGTATCGGGCTAGATGTCTACCAACATATAAATAGATAAAGAAAATATGGTACACATATATGTAATGCAATTTTATTTGTCCATAAAGAAAAACTAAATGGTTGGGCCTAGAAAAATTGAATGAGGAAATACAGGTTCAGAAAGAAAAATCCACATTCTCTCTAGTGGGTTCTAGCATCTAATATTTACACATGTGCCTCTTTGTGGGAATTGAGTATTGGCAGAGGCATTAAACTAGAGAGGAGAAATACAGGTTCTAAGGAAGGAATTCTGGAGGGCAAATGAGCACATGTGATGTTAAAATGAAAAGGGGAACACTGGAAGAGGGCCAAGGAGTGGGTGAGATGAGTGGAGGGAGATGGTCAAATGGGAAGCAGAATGAAGCAGAGGGTCAGCTAAAAATTTCCGGGTAGGCATGGTAGAATGTCTGTAATCTAGCTTTAGGAAGGCAAAGACAGGAGATTCCCAGATTATGCTGGTTAGCTAGATGAATTATATCGGTGAGTTCTGGGTTAAGTTGAGAGACCCTGCCTCAGTGAATAAGGTGAAAATAGGTCAAGACAGACTTCTGATTTTAATTTTGGATTTCCATATGCACTCACATATGCATGCCCATACACATGTGAACATGGATACATACAGAAGCACGCACTATACACATACACATGCAAAAAGTAAATTGTAATATGCTATACTGAAGTGGTTTTTCCTCTCTGAAAAAACACAAAATGATTTTATGCCACCAGAGGCAATTCCATTAAAACCAGGACCATGAAAATATGTATTTACTATTTCAACTACTTATTACTACTGTTGAGAAATCTTTTCCATTGTAAATAGACATAAAAGAAACTAATTTATTAAAGTTTTCTGGTACAGGTGTATAATCTCAGCATCTGGGGAGCAATATACTGTAAAATAGGAAGGGTTGATGGAAAGGAGGGAGGATAAAAGGAAAGAAGGGTGAAATATGGTATGTTTTTTAAAGAAGCAAAAAAACCCACTGCTGTATTATTTACAAGGGATTTACATTAAGCGGGCAAAGGTTTTTCATGAGATTAAATATTTGATTACAGAGAATTCAAAAAGAAACAAAAAAAGAAAGGAAAAGAAAATGCTACAAAGGCCAAATTTGCCTTTGTTTATTATAGAAGAAGGAAATCTAAGGCTTAAGAAAGTTAAAATGTTAAAATGTGGGGGAAGGGCGGATTGAGAAGAGGACTCAGCAATCAAGAGTCTTTGCTACTCTTCTAGAAGACCAGAGTTCAGTTCCTCACACCCACATCAGGCACCTCACAATTGCCTGCTAACTCCACCTCCAGAAGGATCCTATCCCCTCTTCTGGCCTCCCAGCATACCTGCAGAGTTGTGTCATATGTGCACACACAGATAAAAATAAAATTCAATTTTAAAAATGAAAAAAAAAACAAAAAAATCACTGCCTGAAGAAGATAGAGGTTTAACATTAGAAAGGGGAGCAGAGAAAAATATAGAGCTCAATAAAAATCAATTAAAAAAGAAAACAGAAACAGCACTAAGTGTGTAAAATGGTAACTATCTAGATTATCAGTTGAGTTAATGTGTATCAGGAAGACCCAGTATAAATAATGGGAGAAGTAATCATAGTAACAAAGGACCTTCTATAGAAATAATAGAACTTGAACATTTCGAAAGATTTGCATAAGAAATGGAGAAACGGTGTTGTGAGTTGGGGATGATTGGAGTCCCAGTTGGGATGACAGGAAAGTCTTCACGCTGTCTAAAATGATCACTCCTCCAGGTTCTAGCTATGTCACAAGGATCACTCACAGTCTTTAAATGGGTTCCATGCCACACCTGTGTGTGCTGGACTTTGGTTTGCTTTGTATTTTTGATTTTTGGAATAATTCAACAGTTTTGGAACTACATATATCCCTTCAATTGCAGTGCATTATACTAAAGCGATGGAGAAAAGGCACACTAATGTCCAGGATCAAGTTGGCTAGTCCCCTACTGATAATAGCAGACAAACATTTACTCTAAATCTAACTGTTAAGTTTAATACAGTTGCAATCAAAATGTCAATGGAATCTTATTTGCAGAACTTGACATAGCAATACTGAACCTTACCTATTGGAATAATGAGGTAAGAATACCTATTCTTTAAAAACAAAAATTTTCATGAGCATTGTATTCTACTGTGTAGACTAACACTAATTATTAGACAGTTCTGTGATGTTTTGAAACTATTTTTTGTAGCTGCTTCCAACTTTAATGTTGTCCCCAACCCCCAAAATTTAACTTTTTCTAAATGAAAACAGATAAAAATGACTTGGTTTGTATCATAGAAATTATTGCTTAGTGGTACCTCGAGTTAGAAGAGAAGCACTTAAGTCATCCAACATAGACTGAAGAGAACCTAAGCTATACTCTATGCTAAATAGTAAATCTCCTTTAATTCTCATAAGCTCTTAGTATTAATACCAATTATAGAAAAGTAAACCGAGGATCAGAGTGGAGTTTAGATTTGCATTCAGGTTTTTCAGGCTCCCTGGCCTATGTGCTCAAACTATTACCACATCTTTTCTAAAGAATCATTTCTTTGAATATTAGCACTTGTTATGGAATTTTGGGGGGATGGATAGTTTGTAACTTGGATAAGGCCTTCCCGTATTTTAAAGGTCCATATTCACTGGAAAATGTGTCACTTCTATTCTCTTCTACATGATATAATGAATAATCTTGAAGTTTACTCTAAAACATATTTACATTCCAATCACATTCCCACCAAGTAATACATGTGTAATCTTGAATAAACTGTTTAGACGTTTGGAGCTTCAATTCCATAACCATGTATTAAAAGTTTATGGAGAAAAGTTGAGTCTCTTTCTCATGTTTTTATATAACATCTTGTTAAAAATCTATGCCATACACAATTGTTTTAATGATGTTTCTATTGGCTTTGTTATAAGTTAAATGTTGAGTGTTTGTAGCATCCAGCATAGTGTAATGTGGGAAGAAACAAATATGGCTCATACTTAATTATATTTGCATGGAAAGTATAAGTAAAAGCCATAAAATCAAACACTAACTGTCTTTTATGATGGTACATCAGTACTTAGTTTATAGAACTGTTGAATACAGCTTTGAAATGCCTGTTACATAGGATCATAGCATCCTTTACTGGAAATGAATGGGATCAATGAGAATACTCTGACACCGTGTTTAAGTTAGGTACTGTGGTACCTATACAAGACACCAAGAAAAAGGCACAAGTTTTACCCTCAGAATTCTGAGTCTTGTAGTCAGAGAACCAGTCAGGCAAATCATAACATTTCTTGATGAACTCTTCTATAACATAGAAATCACATATATACACATATTATATATAGTATATGTATGCAATTAAATGTCATGTATAAATGTATTATATAACTTATAATCTAAGTTTTTCTCATCAATGGAACTTTCATTAAGTGTCAGTGATGCTGGGCAGGTTAATTGACCAAGATACATGAGTGATGGAGTTTGAAATGAAATACTTAAGTATTCTGATACTTGAGCTTATTCATCTTTCATCCCCTATGGCAATGCTTTATATATGTTATATGTATCAGCATGTATAATTCCCAAGGAAACAGTCATCTTGTTTCCCAGTGATTCACACCTGGAAAATCCAGGCACACGGCATGGCTAGGCATGCCCATAAAGACTGAATCAGTCTCAATGAAATCTCAAATAAGTTATGTCAAAATGAACAGGCCAGGCTGTTCATAGTCCTGATTTGTTTTTGTGTCAAGGAACTTAGAAAGTAAAGAGCCACAGTATGAAGGTCATTTGTGATAGGGAACTGTTTTCTCCAGTATTAACTGTGGAGCTGCAATCACCCTGATTTTCGGCTGTCTCTTAGTGGGGTCCAAACCTAAGAGTGCAGGTCTCTGAAATAGCTGTTAGGTGAAAAGGAAAGGTACTTTTAATTAGAGTCTTGGGCATACACAAATAGGCATGGCTTTTGCTTTTTCTGAGTTTCCCAGTAAGAAAGCAATAGAAAAAAAAAGTCTCTAATGACCTCAACCGATTTTAAGAAGTACAGATGAAAAAGTCATGAGAAGTATTTTGCTGGCTATGAATGAAAGCATGCTTTCAGGCTGGAGCCAATGAACTCAGAATTGTGATCTGACTTTCATAGTAGCTAGCTGTATGGTTTTGAGTCTAAAACAAGTCCTAACACATGGTATTCATAATAAATGTTTTCTGATTGAATACATTTAGTTCCCTCAAATAAATTGTTAAATTCTTAAAGGCAAGGACCTTGGTTTTTGAATCATTCATCCAATTCACTGTCTAATTTTTTATTTATTTATTTATTTTGGGTTTTTCGAGAGAGGGTTTCTCTGTAGTTTTGGATCCTGTCCTGGAACTAGCTCTTGTAGACCAGGCTGGCCTCGAACTCACAGAGATCTGCCTGCCTCTGCCTTCTGAGTGTTGGGATTAATTTTAAATTAAATATTGTTATACATAAACTACAAATAAGAAAACACTCATTCAATGTGGATATAATACACAAATACCGTTTTAGGCAGTTGTGTTGTATTGTGGGGTTTTTGTGTGTATCAGGTAGCAAGCAAACTTCAAATCAGCTATGATTTTTTTTGGAGGGCAAGGATGTTTGACTCATTCTCTTTGGCAAATAACGGTAGCTAGCATATTGCAGTTTATGGCATGATTTACTCCAGTGTTCCCTTGATTGCAATCATTTGAGTGCCTTTCTTTGGAAATTGTGTTTTAACTCTATATCTCCTATAAGTGTTATTTGCATAGCACATTTTTGTTTTCTCAAAAAGACATTTGAGATGAAATATAACCTATCTTTAATAACACAAAATCTTTTGAACTAGTTAAAACTAATTAAGATTCAATATTAGTAACAGTAAACTAGTGATATGCAGCACACACACATATCTTTTCTCTTTGAACCCTTAATATTTTTTTCTTAAGACATTTTTCTGTGCTCAAGAAAGATATTAAGATCAAAGGAAGTTATGTAACAGCCAAGTTTCACAGAGGAAGAAAATAAAGACCTTAAAACTAAGATTTTCCTTTGTGTATTAAATGCTATATGAAATATTATTAGAGAAAATTCACAGTTTTACTAATCTCAAGGGACTACCCCTGGTTCAATCTTTCTTTCTTTTTTTTTTTACACCGATTTAGCTCTCCTTGACCCTCAGTCCTCTTCTCTACATTTTCAGCAGATTCTTGTCCTATAAGCCATTACCCAGTGATCCTGTGGACCACAGTGCCTACACAGCTAACACAAAGATCTGATATGATGGGTAAAAATGAATGCTTTCCACAGAAAACACATGACATAAAAACCATCATGCTGTTGATGATATATAATAGATCAATTAGGAATTAAAAGGGAAAAATTATGTTCCTATAATTGAATGTAAATGAAAACATCACAGTTTAGAACTTATGTGATACAATGAAGAAAGCCTTAAGAGGGAAGTTTACAGCTCTAAATGCCCACATCTGAAAAAATAATCAGAGAGAACAAAGGCATTTGGAAGAAAAACCAATTTCAGACGAGGAAGATGAAGAGAAATAATTAAAATCAGTGTCCTAGTTTGCTTTCTATTGCTTGATAGACACTATGACCAAAGCAACATGGGAGGGAAAGGGTTTATTTGGTGTACATGACCTGATCATATGTTCCCTCTTCCTAGGTGAGCCTGGCTTATGTCAAGTTGACAAAAACTAACTAGCACAATCAGTATAAAATCAAAGAAAAAAATACAAAAATTTAATTAAACAAAGAATTGGGTCTTTGGAAAGACAAACAAGATTGATAAACTCCTAACCAAACTAACCAAAAGAAAAAAGAGTTGGCCCAATGTCACTGCAGTCATTACTAGAGTGTCCCCCAACAAGACTGCAATGCCAGTGAGTCAGTAAAGGACACCATGATGGAACATGCTGAAGACAGTGTCGGGGAGCAGTGTCTGCTTTATTGTATGTGAGCAACTACTTATGTATGGATTGGACAGTGAACACTCATACTACCGGGCTCTCTATGCAGGAGAACCATATAAAATGAGACATGGTGAGTACAGATTCAACAGCAAGCCAGCTACTGTCTACTCACACACCACTTCAGAATTCAGTGCTCTGCCTTCTGGGAATACGTGATGTGCCACACTGTGCTAGGTAGATTGACTGCCAGCCCATGCCTGCATTTTCCCCTAGAGTCCAAATTAATAAAATTAGAAATGGGAAGGAAAACATTTCAAAAGATACCAGTTTCATTTCTAAAATGATGAGTAGTACATATCCTTAAAACTGGAAGTTTAGGTATGGAGAAGAATGAGGGGGTAGAGCAATGAGGGGGTAGGGGAAAGATAACTAATACTAAGGATGATATTTAAAACACATGGAAACATACTATTTATTATATGTATTCATAAAAAATAGTTTATTTAGCCAGGCATGGTGGTGTATGCTTTTAGTCCCAGCACTGGGGAGGCAGGGGCAGGCATATCTCTGAGTTCAAGGCCAGCCTGGTCTACAGAGCTAGTTCAGGACAGCTAGGGCTATAGAGAAACCCTATCTTGAGAAACTGAGAGAAAGAGAGAGACAGAGATAATAGACAGAGAGAGAGACAGAGAGAAAAAGAGTGATCACTACTCTATACAGGGGATAGTGTTTCTCACCAAAGCCTGACAAATAAAAAACCCATAGTTCTTCCTTTTGGAGACAGGTCGTGGGTGAATTACTATCTATTGATAATTATTTCTACAAAAGACAATGTTAAGGATTCTGCTGGAGTATTACAAGTATATTTGGGTCCTTATGTATCTCTTTCTAGGAGTAATAAGGGGTACTAGGGTTGGGTTATAGAATTTCATTCTGATGGGAAAGTTTCAGCCCCAGCTGTAGAAACTCCAGTCTATAACATGAGTCCAAATCTTGTCCATGATAAGGCATCAAAATTCCTGTCTTCCTAGAAATCTCAGACTTTTTTCCTGGATTACATGTGCCAAACATAATGTAGTAGTTAAGAATGGAGATTTTTCTAGGAAAATATATCTGTAAGTCTCTGTTCTTCACCACGATAGACCTCAGAGGGAAGGCAAAATTCTCATCTTTCCCAGTGACTGCTATTTCTGGGAAATTCTGTTAATTTTATATGCCATTTAGTGTGCAGCATCAAAAAAAGACAGCTGTGCTATTTAAAAAGGGATTCCCACAATGTTCCTCTGATATGCCACCTCTTTTCCAAATGCCTGATGTGATTACATGTCTGCCTGATTCTATGTTACAACATAATGCTGTGAGTTTTCTTTTCATGCATTCTGGTTTTATAAAAGTTCCTCAAATTTTTCTCCATGCATATGAGTGTTTTGTCTGTTTATATGTCTGCATACCATGTCTGTGAGTGGTGTCCATGGAAGCCAGAAAAGGGCATCAGATCCCCTAGAACAAGAGTTACAGATGATTCTGAACTGCCATGTGGGTGCTGGCAATCTATCCAGTGATCCTGCTTAGGCCAGCCTGAGTTTGCTGTTCTTTTACCTAAGCCTCATGAATACTAGAATTACAAGCATGTCTCGCAATGCTTGGCCCCACTCAGCCTATTTGACAAAGTTTTCCCACTTATGTTGGAAAAGAATAATCTCACTGCTGCACAAAGCAGCATATGAATAAAGCAAAAGTAACCCAGCAAAGCAATTTCTTTTCCCCAAAAGCTGTGAACCCTGAACCAAACCAGGCTAGCAAGTACACATAGCCAAAGTAGACTATTTTATCACTAATTCAAGGGGGGAAACTTAGCTATTCATTATTGGTTGAGGTTTAAACCAACATTCTTCTCCCAACACACTCATTTGGAATGCTGCCCTCAGAAAATGAATAAAAGATGAAAGGGTTGGCTACTCTGAGCCATCAAGTTCTGGGAATGTAGCAGGGCCTGTGTGTAAACAAAAGTATTACCAAGTGAAGGGGTTAAATTTTTTTAATTCCTTAGCATAAATGTTTTACAAAGTAAGGGAGGATCATGGAACATTGGTCCTTTTTATTTTGTTTTTGTTTTTTAAACAGTGTCTTACTATGCAGCTCTGACTGGCCTGGAACTTGTCATGTAAACCAGGGTAGTCTCACAGAGGTTCACCTGACTCTGCCTTATGAGTGCTGTCCTTAATTTGGCCAAACTATAAATAAATTCATTTTCCTTTATCAATTTATACATCATAATTTCCTTTAAGACATAGAAAATATGTGTATTAGTAGATTTATGAATCTCAGCATCCTCAGTAACAAGCATTGGTAAACCCACCAGGAGGCAAGCCTGTTACTGAATGAGCCCTCCCCAAAACTTCCAATCTTCTACCAAGCACTATTGGGGTGGAATTCAAGAGAATTCCAAGCAGATGAGGGTTTTGCCCTGATTCCTTGACTCTTGGGTGTGAGTTGTCCTTGAGCACATATTGATGAATTGGTAAAGGAATGTTGAGGCCCAGAATAGTGAAAACAATAGAGATTCCAGAGAATCACTTATAAAAGTCAAAAGCACCAGAAAGATTGGAAGCCCTTTGCTTACCTGGGCTTTATTCAAACAAAGGAACATGCTCAAAAATACTTGCATTATAGGAATTTAAGAATATTTATTATTGTGCAAATGACCCATAAAATGTCACAGATATCCCAACCCACACCCACCACTCTCTTTTGCTCTCTTGGAGCTGGGCCATAGGCCAGACTTGGCACACCTCTAAACTCCTCTGTATCTCTCCTTTAATAAACTATTTCCTTTCTTTTAACTGTTTATGTATCGCTGCACTATTCAGTGAAAAGAGACATAAATTCTCGAAACTCCAATAGCTTCCCTCTAGACTAAAATCCATACTTGTAACAAAGGACCTCTTCTTATTTGTGAAAAGTACTCTAGATGCTCAGTTTTATGATGTTGAGAACTCCTGATAAACTTTCTTAGTCTGGACCTGGATTTGGTTTGCACCCTTGGCACCAATTTGTAAAAGAAGGTTTTTTGAAGCTCCTGTCATTTTGACGATTTGTTTGAGCCATTTACTAAATAGTTGTTGGGTTATGTAACCAACCTGGCAGGAATGAAGACAACTCCTGTGTGCCTCCCCCTTTGGCTATGAGGCTTTTGAGATAGTGTACTCAAAGGCATTGGAATTTCTTCAGAAATCTCATGCTGGAAGAAGGAAAAGTCTGGGAGGCTGGTATAGGATAGAGGAGCCTGTCTCCCAGAAAGAGACTTACAACTTGTCAGACCACCTTGCAGGAGAAACCAGCCAAGGCAATGATGGACAAGTGGAATCACACTTTGATCAGGACTCCCTCGTTATGTATAACTCTGACTCTCTTTTCAAACCTGAACCTCTGTTTCAACCAGGACCCTGAAGAATGATTTGGGGGATCATTAGATACTTTGTTCCTCTTTCCAGTGTGGCTGTGTCCTAGTTAGGGTTACAATTGATGTAATAAAACACCATGACCAAAGCAAATTGGGGAGGAAAGAGTTTATTTGGTTGATACTTCCACATGACTGTTTATCATTAAAGGAAGTCAGGGCAGGAACTCAAACAGGGCAGAAATCTGGAGGCAGGAGCAGGAGCAGAGGCCATGGAGGGGGGCTGCTTACTGGCTTGATTCCATATGACTTTCTCAGCTTGCTTTCTTATAGAACCCAGGACCACCAGCCCAGGGGTAGAACCACCTACAATGGGCTGGGCCCTCCCTCATCAATCACTAAGAGCTAAGTGGAATGGCATGGACTTTTGTAATCTCAAAGCCTGATCCCAGTGACACACTTTCTAATCCTTCACAAACAATTTCATCAAATGAAGACTAAGCATCCAAATAGATGAGCCTATGCGGTTCATTCTCATTCAAACCACCACAGGCCCTGTCAAATCCAGGAATAATTATGGGACAGGAGAGTTTTGATTTTTTCAGTGATCACTATGTTTGTTTTGCTGTACTGCATGAAGAGTAAAAATCTAAGAAAATTTGTCTACTTACATTTGTAGTTAGTAAAATTTATATACGTAAGTGTTACAGCTCTGGGGCAAAACTTCCTCAATAAAAGTGTTACAGCTCTGTGGGGGAAAGGCTTCTCTACTGCAAGTGTTAAATCTGTGCTCCGCGGATAGTGGAAAGAGGTTTTCCCAGTGCAAGTGTTACAGCTCTGAAGGGAAAGGTATCCTGGCAATTGGGAGCAAAGGAATACTGCAAAGTCAGACTACACAATAAACCTCACACAAGAGATTTATTGGGAGGGAAAAATCCAGGAGGGTGGCTGCTTCTGCTCAGGCGAGAAGCAGCAGAGAACTGAGCAGAAGACCAGGTTTATTTATATAGGGCTTCTTGGGGGTGGAGCTTTTTTGGGTGGGGATTGGTGGGTTTTCCAGTCCAGAACTTGACTGCTTACTTCTGGAGGGGCTTGGTCCAGCATCTACAGCCCTTAGAATGTTCTGTGGGCAGAGCCTGGCTGTTGGAGGTTCTCATGGGCAGGGTCTGGCTACCCACAAGTGCTGTGGGATAATTCTTTTGTACACTGTAAAGATTTGTCACTCATATTAGTTTAATAAAACGCCGATTGGCCAGTAGCCAGGCAGGAAGTATAGGCAGGGTGACCACACTAAGAGAATTCTGGGAAGAGGAAAGGCAGAGAGTCAGTTGTCATTCAAAATTAGAAGAAGCAAGATGAAAATGCCTTACTGAGAAAATGTACCAAGCCACGTGGCTAAACATAGATAAGAATTATGGGCTAATTTAAGTTGTAAGAGCTAGTTAATACTAAGTCTGAGATAATGGGCCAAACAGTTTATAATTAATATAAACCTCCGTGTGTTTCTTTGGGACTGAATAGCTGTGGGACCAGGCAGGACAGATACTTCTGTTTACACACAAGTTTTGAGTGTCTTACAGTATAAGCATGAGAAATAGTAAGACTTTGTTACTGTAGTGACCCCTAGGGAGAATTCTTGGTTAGTCCTTTTATAATTTAAGAGTAAACACTGAGTTCATAGAACAGATTTTCATATATTTCATTTTATGGATTGGTCTGAGCCTTTAGCATTTGGTTTCATGGAGGCGAATGATCTGATGTCTGTAGCAAAACTCCTATTTGATATTTCCCTACGTGTGGGTTCCCTAGACTCTGAAGAATAAAGACAAATGCTCCCTTCAGCTCATTTTGGGTGAGTTTATGTCAGAACTTCTTAAACCTTTTCCAGTTGCCTAATTTTTTTTTATGTGACCCTGGGTATATAGGTATAGAAAATAAGTGAACAGGGTCAGTAAGATGCCTCAGACAGTAGAGTCACTTGTGTCTAAGTCTGAGGACCTGAGTTTAATCATTTTCCCCTCTCCCAACTCCTTCAAGATCCTTCCCACCTTCTTACCCATACAACTTCTCTCTCTCTCTTTCCATCTCTCCTTTTCTCCATCTCTCTCCAGAACACTAAAAATGAAAACTTGAAAACTCAAGCAAACAATAAAACAAAAAGAAAAACAAACAAAAAGCCCCCTCAATAATGGAGTCTGTTTTGGCCAACTACTCCTGGCCATGGAAACTGCCCTGAAATGTGGTTGATATGCCCAATGACAGTCCATTGAAGAAAAATGATTCTCCCTTTCCTAGCAGGTAATAATTTCAAATACCTTCTTGTTTGTGGGTAGAATTTTGTGTCTACCTCCCTCTCTCAGTGCTAGGATTTTGTCTGGTTTGAACCTATGCAGGTTTTGTGCATGCTGTCACAGTCTCTATGAGTTTGTATGTGTATCAGTCCTGTTTTGTCTGGAAGACTCCATTTTCTTAAGGTGATCCTTTGGTTTTTACAATCTTGCTATCTCCTCATCTTCTATACAGACCCCTGAGCCTTGAGGGGAAGGGTTTGATGAAGGCTTCCTATTTAGGACCAAGTCCTTTAAAGCTTCTCATACTCCACACATGGTCTAGTTGTGGATGTCTGCATTAATTTCCATCTCCCTCAAGAAGAATCTTCTTTGGTGAGGGTTAAGTGATACACTGATCTATAGTTATAGCAATATGTCATTAGGAGTTATTTTATCACTCTATTTCTTTCTCAGAATTGTCCTAGTAAGTTTTATCCTTATGTATATGACCTATCAAGTCACAAGTTCTTGACTAATCGGTTTGTGGTTGGGTTGTATTGGTGATTACTTTTTTCACCTAGTAGTATACAAATGACAACACATGCTGGCAAAGATGCAGGGGAAGGGGAACACTTAGTTATTGCTGTTGTTAGTGAAAACTGGTACAACTACTATGGAAATCAGTGTGGCAATTCCTCAAAAAGCTGAAAATCAATCTACCTCAAGATCCAACTTGGGCATATACCCAAAGGACCCTGCATTTTACTACAGACATATTTGTTCATCTGTGTTCATTTTTGTTCTATTCATAACAGTCCAAAATTGTAAATGGTCTATATGTACATCAACTGATGAATGGATAATGAAAATGTGCTACATTTACACATGGGATATTTTTCAGTTTTTATAAAACTAAAATTATGTAATTTGCAAGTGAATGGATGGAGCCAGAAAAAAATCATCCTGAGTGACATGATCCAGACCCCAAAAGCCAACTATTGCATATTTTCTTTTATAGTGGATCTTAGCTTTTAAGCTTTCAATATATATGCTACAATATGAATAATCACAGAGGCTAGGTACATAGGAAGGGATAAGTAGTAGTAGAAGACTCCCAAGAAGAAGACAATATATATTGTTATGGAGAGACACAGGGGAAAGTAGAATAGGAGGATTAAATAGGGAGGGAATGGAAGAGCAGGATAAAGGAGGGGATGTGGGAGGGACAACTAAAACTATAGGCCTTTTGAAAAACTAAATGGAATCCTACTTGTTGTTGATTGTTTTTTACTCTTTTACTCTTTCGGGGACCCACCACCCAGCTCCCAAATAAATACACATGGAGTCTTATTCTTTCTTAGCTTGGCTTATTTCTAGCTAGCTTTTCTTAACTTAAATTTTCCCATCTACATTTTGTATCTGGGCTTTTACCTTCCTCTATTTCTGTATATTTCTTCTTTACTTCTTATCCTGTGTCTTGCTGTGTAGCTGTGTGGCCGGCCCCTGTAGTCCTCCTTCTCTCGCTCCTAGATCTTCCTCTCCCCAGATTTCTCATCCTTATTTATTCTGTCTGCCTGCCAGCCCCACCTATCCTTTCTTCTGCTTTGGTTTTGAATGTTCAGCTCTTTATTAAACCACTCAGGTATTTTAGACAGGCAAAGTAACACAGCTTCACAGAGTTAAACAAATACAAAATAAGAGAATGCAACGCATCTTTACATCATTAAACAAATGTTCCACAGAACCAACAAATGTAATACATCTTAAAATCATATTCTACAACATCTACTACTATAGAAGCTTATTAAAATATACACTTATATGAATGAAATTTAAATGGAATCATCATATAAGGGAGACAATGCCCCAGGTAGACATTTTATGCCACCAAGTAAAATATCTAGTGCCTGGAATGGGTTACATCTTTTTGAGTTGTTGGCCATAGAGGTCCCATAGAACCCCACAAGCATCACAGGCTATTGCCAAGGTTATTTGTTGCTCTCTACAATCAGCCCTATGACAATGCTTACTTATGTCATCAAAGATGGAGACCTGGAACTGATACTCAATTATAAGATTCATCCCTACTGACTAAATAAATTACTTTTAAAAAATCTTTAAAAATTAAATAACTAAGACATTATAGACAATAAATCATTAAGAAATTTATTAAAAATGAAAAGAAATTGTCATGATGTATTAGTTACTGTGGTTGTTTGAATGCAATTGGCCCTCATAATCTCATATGGAGTGGCACTATTAGGCGGTAAGGTTTGTTAGAATGGGTATGGCCTTGTTGAAGGAAATGTGTCGTGGTGGGGGCAGGTTTTGAGGTTTCCTATTCTCAGAATACCACCCAGTATGTTAGTCAACTTCCTGATGCATTCTGATTAAGATGTAGCCAGCACCATGTCAGTCTGTATGATGCCATTCTCCCTGCCGTGATGATAACAGACTGAACCTCTGAAACTGTAATGAAATGTTTCCTTTATAAGAGTTGCCATTGTCATGGTGTCTCTTCACAGCAATAGAAACCCTAAGACAGTTCCTTCTCCGTTGCTGTAATAAAACATTATGGCCAACGGCAACTTAAGGAAAAGTTTGTTTAGGCAGAGGCAGCTCAAAAGAAGAGTCTAGAAAAGGAAGTTGAGGAATCACATGTTTTCAACCATAAGCTCAAAGCAGGCAGAGCAAACTCTAAGTGGGGAGCAGTTGTAAAATCTCAAAGCCTACCCTCAGTGAAGTCCTTCCTCCAGCAAGGTTACCCCTACTCCCCAACTGAAGACCAATTGTTCAAACATATGGGCTTATATATGGCAACACATGGAGCTGGATATGCTTGCTAATTTTTACATAAATAATTAGTAGGTCCTGGGATGATGACTCAGGGGTAAAGTGATTGATGTCCAGGAATAAAGATCTGAGTTTGGATCTCAAACTCCTATGCAAAAGCTAGGTGTGGCACCACACATACCTCTAACTGCCATGGTGGGGACCAGGGGTGGACACAGGTGGATTGCAGGGCCTTTCTAGCCATCCAATCAAGACCAAATGACAAGATCCAAACTCAATTAAATATTCTATCTCAAAGAAATAAAGGAGGGCAGCTGGTAAAGGAAGACACCCAAGGCATCATAGCATCCATGAAGGCATTCTGGCATCCACATGTACATGCACAAGTTGATGCACCCACACCCATGCACATTTTCGACACATATGCAGAATTAGTAATACATTTTAGTGGGGATTTTTAGGGTGCATTATATTATTCTTCTCTCCCATTTCTGCTTTTCCTACCTGCCTTTCTGATTAGTTGTGTTTTCATAGTGACATGCTTTTTATTATCTCCTCATTTCCTTTTGTTTGTGTTCCGTATTTTATTTGTGCGTATCACAGAGATTACCTGAAACATTTTAACTATATAAACTCTTTAAAACTGAGAACCCACCCAAAGTAGAAAGTTGTTATACCTCAAGAACTTCCCTCCTGTGCTAGCCCCTGTGATTTCTCATTCATATGCAGTGGCTTTGGGATTATGACAGAAAATCGTTCATTCATATTTTCTGCAGAGTATGAGAAAGAAGTTGTCTCACTATTTCTGAACATGGGCAATTAAAATTTGAAACTGCTGCCCTGGTGACCAGCTCAGCAAAATAACAATCTGGACACTATGATCGAAAACTTTCTGAGTGTATTGCTAAAATCCTAATCAGAATAATTTTATTGAGTCCACACTACGCGTAATCTTTTTTTTTTCATTTTAAATGTGATTTATTTGACTTTTTTTCCCATACATTGTTTTGTTTTATTTTTTCCATTCAAGAACATAATTAAAGAAATAAAATTTTTTTTCCTTTCTTCCCCTTCTCCCGGTCCCCTCCCACTACCCCCCCACCCCTCCTCCCTCCCCCTTCTTCCTTGAAAGGGGGCATGGTGCCCTGCCCTGTTGGAAGTCCAAGGCCCACCCCCATCCCTCCTGGCCTAGGAAGGAGTGCATTCAAAAGGGCATAAAAATATTTGTTGTTTCTGGATTTTTTTAAAGTGGTTTTGGGAATAGAACTAAGGCATGTAACCCTGGGCCTTTTGCATGCTACAAAGAAGTTCTACCACGGGGACCATTCTCCACTGAGCATAGATCCATCCCTTCTGTTTGAATGTTAGCTATCTATGTGCTTAATTATTTCTGCAGAGGTATTTGTAATGTTTTTTTAAAATAAAGGGATTTCTGTAAAATACTCTGAGATATGCATATTGTTCAAATGTATATTGAACAGTTTTAGTATGGCATTTACTCATTCAGTTAGCAATTATGAAGCACATGTATGCTCAATATTGTTCTAGGTATGCAAGAGTCCAATATTACTTAGATTAAATAATTGCTCATTAGTACTACTGCAATAGGAGAGTAACAAGTGAAAAGTCATTTTTCAGTAGAAGACTGGAAGCGTTTCCTTCCCTGGCACTACCCAAGGAAAAATCCTCAAAGTAGGAACAAGGAGGACAAGAGGACTATAAAAGACCATGCACCACATAACCGGATGCTTTGGGGGTTCTTTCCTTAACTGACCAGCCTAATTCCATTCTTGGGAGGGATTTTTTACTATTCCATGTCTAACTCAAGAGGTATGCATGAGCTTTTCTCCATTTTGCTTTCTGGCAGCTGCCAGGATTTGCACCTCAACTTTACTGGGTTTTTCTCTTAAATTCTGACAAAATTGTCCTTGAGCTTCCTTTTAAATGCATTTCTAAATTCTGTTATTAATGATAATAAGAACCCTGCAAGGAAACCTCAGTTTCCTCAGTAGCATTAGAGTCTATAGGAAGAGTCAGCCTCATAAATACATCTTTTATAATCTGCAGTTAAAGGCCTGAGGAAAAAAATCATCCCTCCATGTCTTCTCTGGTTTCCACGTAATCATGTAGGCTCTTTGTTTCTATCTCTCAGACAACTCTTGTTCTTCTCCACCCAGATAACTGGTCCTTTGGATGCATGCCAGTCAGTACCTCCAGGAAGATGTAAAATCCTCTCCCTGTTACTGGTTCAAGGTTTTTTTTCTTGGTTCTTTGTTGGTGTTTTGAGACAGGGTCTCTCTGTGTAGCCCTGGCTGTTCTCAAACTCATATAGAGACCCAACTGCCTCTGCTTCCCAAAATGGCATGGGCCACCATGCCCTACCCTCTTCTTGGTTCTTATTTTCTGGAAGGAAAAACTCAGCTGAGAGACACATACAGCTTTAAGTTTATTTAGAAAAGCAACATATATACTCTAGAGAGAGATTGGGGTAGACAGACACAAAGCTAGGAGCCCTTTGAACTTGTACATTTTAAATGACTTTTATGGATATTAACGTGGTGGGTGGCGTATTCATGGAGGTAAGGTAATCTTTTGCCCCTTCCCAAGTCTTGCTGAGCAGGCTCTCCTTTTAAGGGTATTTCTTTGCCTGATAGTGTTGTGAGGCCCACAAGGAGGGATTTGAACGCAAATGATATTATCATGAAGCCAAGGACTTTTGAGGATGCAGTCCCTTCATTGATATGCACGTGGAGCCTCTGGGCAAGTGCCTGGTGCCTTAGTTTCTAACCCAGCAAGAGGAACCTACTTAATGCTTCAAGGATGCTTAGCCACAGGAGACACAGCAGTTAGGATACAGCCACAGTTCTCATCGCTTACCCCACATCTAATGCCTTGAGTATCCAGTTTTAGAGAGATCCTTAATTTCACCTAAAATGAAAACACATGTAACCTCTTTTTGTCGCTTCTTGGGTTATTTTATCCACTTCCAGTAAGCAGTGAGTGCTGAGGCATAGTTTCCATCCGCTATACTCCTTTCCTCCGTGTACCTTTGTATAGTACCTGACGACGTGTGTAAGAAAAGACACTGCCATAGGGAGATTGTTTAGTTGGTAGGATAGAAAACTAAATATATCTGATGAAATCTACTGGTGTCCTCTAATGTTGGATAAGGTTCAGCTAAAGTTTTTGGATATTTACTTAATAAAGCATAATTTTGAAGTTTCTTTGAGATATGAATGACAGACAATAAAACATACATTTAATTTTTCAGTGTCAGAAGTTTTTAAATATATTTTTAAGTTTTTACCAGTTCTTAAGTTATAATGAATAAATGCATTCAGTTTTAAATACTTATCTATGTAATATTCATAGTTCATAGTTCAGCACATTATATTATTGACTATATAAATATGGGTAGCTGGATGTGGTGCCATGCACCTTTAATCCCAGCACTCAGGAGGCAGAAGCAAGTGGATCTCCAAGCTCAAAGCTGGTCTGGTCTACAGAGCTAGTTCTAGGACAGGCAGGGATACACATAGAAACCCTGTCTTGAAAACCAAAAACAAATAAATATATACATAAAACAGATAAATAAATATTTGTATGTATAATGGATCCTCACATTAGTGTTCTTTTCTTTGAGTATCATATGTTCTTAAATTTGAAAGTTGTGAAAAATAATCAAAATGAGTAATAAGCATATAAACAACCACCTAGAGTTTAGCTCATGCCCTTTTGTAATCTAGTCCCCAAAAGGTCATCAAGTGATGAATTGAGCAACAGATCTATGTGGATGTCTGTATAGTCAGAGCTGCTTTCCTGGAAGTTATTCCTGAGACAAGTGTAACAACAGCACAGGGTACATACATAACAGCAGCAGAACTTACGTTGGAGAATTTCCGATGTTTAAAGGGAGAGCAGAGTCAGTGCTGGGTAAACTGTGATGTCAGGGTAGGACCCTAATGAAGAGCTTTTGTGACTGTAAGAGAACATTAGAGTGAAATGCTTAGCAAATTCGGTCCACAAGAAAGGGGAAAGGATCAGGATTAGTGCAGTCAAAGTGTGTACCAAACTACCCCCTTTCCAGTCACCAATGAATGTGAAATCTAGTAGTCTGGTTTTTTATCTGCTCTTTGTTGAATTCCAGCTTTGCATCTGGATACTCATAGGTTCTTTGAAAGTCTTCATTAGGGAAGACTTATCTTTGTTATTCTACTGATTTGTTTATTAAACTATTTCTTTATATGTTCATATTATGATGAAACTTACGTTTTAGTTTATTATCTGATCTTTTACCATGCATCCCTCTCCTTTTGATCAAATTTTAAAACTATGGCCAGTAATTGCCCTTTCTTTTTTTAATAATCTCATTTCTTTTATATTATATTACTTTATTTTGAGACTGGCCTAAACATTATGGCCTTGCCTCAGTCTCACAGGTGCTGGGATTACAAGTGTACACTGCTATGCCTGACAATGGTAGCCCTTTCCTTTTTAATTATTTGTTTCATTCATTTTATGTTATGTGATTTTAGTTTGAGACTAGACTGAGCATCATGATCTTCTTGCCTCAGCCTCCCAGATGTTGGGATTACGGGCATACATTGCCACAGCTGGCAGTGGTAGCCCTTTCAGTCAGGTCTCAGTGCATTTTGATATGCTCCTATGATTTGGGTTTGTATTTTGTGAAATCCTGTGCTTTTCCATTTATCTTTCACATTTCCACTTTCCTTGGCTTCTAGTCTCTTGCATATATTCTAGGTCCTTGAACGGGCCAGTTCACAATACATTTCTATTTACTTTTATTGTAAAGTGGTATTAACAACCAATCACTGTGAATTACCTGTGATCATTCCTCCCTGGGTGTAGTGCTAGCTAGTCTGCAGTAGTGGAAGGAACAAAGGAATGTGTATGTGGTATGGACACGGCACTACAGACTTTTTGAAAGTTATCCTCAGTATTTATAAGAAGCTTAAGATACATTGAAGTCCATTTCCCTGAAATTATGACATTGCCTTATGGAAAGTTTGGCCTCTGCTACTTTATTATCCACACCACTGCCTATTGTAGAAATTCTTCCTCCTCATTTACCATTTATTATCCACACCACTGCCTATTGTAGAAATTCTTCCTCCTCATTTACCATGCTTTTAGTTTCTCAATTCCTGTGAAAGATTCAAAGGTGTCAGTTGGTTAAAATTCTCCCTTGTGGGCAAAAAATTAGTTCATGATCACATAATGCATAATAAGTTCAGCTTTTGTCTTTATCCTTACAAACTTCTTTATCTCTAACGTTATTTAAATTATAAATTCCTCATAGCTTTCAATGCAGATTTCACATACATATATGGATATTTGCGTGGTGGTGGTGGTAGTGGTGTGTGTGTGTTTGTGTGTGTGTGTGTGTGTGTGTGTGCGCACGTGTTTACAACAATCTGTATTCCATCTCTATACCCCTGATATTAATGATATATTAAAACTTGTTTGAAATGTCTCTTACATTGCTTCTATTCTATTTATTGATTTGTTTTATATCTAAGAATTAACTCTCTTTGCAATTGTTTCTTGTTGCCTTGAGATGTTTAATCCTATATAATATGGGATATTATATAACTATTAAGCAGACTGAGATGACTGCCAATGATCTTTGGGTTATATACCTGATTTCTCATTACCTGCTTCCTTGATTTACCAATAAGATCCCATTACCACTGTGAACTTTCCCTTGATTTGTTTCACATGTTTTAACACTGTCATTGTGACACACATGTTTGGGAATATAATGTCCTTTTGGAGGACTGACCCCTTGTCACTTTGTAATGCTTATCTTTCCCACTGGCCATTTCCTGATCTGATAGCTACTTCATTTGAAATTAGTGCACCTACCACACCTTTCTTTGGAGTGAGCCTTTCTTAATCCTTTTTTGTAAACAAGAAAAACAGTCATTGTATTGAATATGAATGCCTTACATACCAATTATAACTGGTTTTCATAATCCAGTTTATGAAATGCTAAACGCTGAACGCAAGTGGTTTATTGAGAGTACTTACACCACATCCATTTTAAGTGAGTGTTAACAATCATAACATAATCTGATATATGTGAATCACAGTTACAATCAAATGTTTTCTTCTCATTCCATTTTTTCTTTGTTTCTGATTGCACCAATTTTTAACTTCTAGTTTTATTTTGGTTTTAGATTTATTTATTTTATGTTATGTATGAGTGTTTTACACTCATGAATGCCTGTGTATCCTGTATGTTCTGGAACTGGAATTATAGACAGTTGTGAACCACCATGTGAATGCTGGGAATTAAACCCAAGTCCCTTGCAAAAACAGAGCTTTTAACTACTGGTCATCTCTCTAGCCCAAGATTCTCTGATTTTAATTGAACATTTTATGTGGTCCTATTAGCGTCACTCTAAGAATATTGGTTGCGCTATTTTAAAATGGCTTTTTTTTGTGTGTGATTTCCCTAGCCTTTCTGTGGTAGTTTGAATAAGAATGATCCCCAAAAACTCATGGATTTAAATATTTGGTCCCCAGTTGGTGGAACTGTTTGAGAAGAACTAGAATATGTGGCTTTATTGGAGGATGTGTGTCCTTTATGGAGGAAGTGTGTCACTGAAGCATGCTATGGGGTTCATAAAGCCCACGCTAGGCCATGTCTCTGTGTCTCTGTTTCTCTCTGTGTCTTTCTCTCTGTCTCTGACCCCTTGACCTGCAGATTAATGCGTTTCCTCCTCCAGCACCATGTCTGTCTGTCTACCACCTTGTTCCCAACCATGATGATATTAGAGTAACCCACCGAAATTGTAAGCAAGCCCCAAATTAAATGTTTTCTCTTAGAAATTATCTTGATCATGATGTCTCCTCATTCTCCAGCAGCATGCCTGTCTTCATGCCACCAACCCCAACCATAATGATATTGGACTAGCCCTCTGAAACTGTAAGGAAGCCCCAAATTAAATATTTTCTCTAAGAAATTGTTTCAGTCCTGGTGAATCCTTACAGCAATAGAATACTAACTAAGACACTTTCCAATATGTATATTTACCTACTTAAGTCCACCATCAAATAACAGTGCATCACCTAATTTGTAGTGATGTTTCCTCATAGCATAGTGCTCCTAACTACTCTGTTATCCATTTCACTAATTCACAAGCTACAGCCAGACTCTATGTTCTTAAGTCACTCACTGTTGAGAATACAAAAGTATATAAAACATAAAAGGCGCCATTTATCTCAATCTGTTCCTTGACAGACCTTTTGGAACTCCAGCTTTCTGATTTGCATGATTTTTTCCTATTTCTTAAGTGTTTTCCAGAGCAGGTTTTCTGAGACAGTTTTTGATTTTGAAATCTTTCATTTACTCCTCAGTGTCAAATTTCCTGGTTGTCTACTTGTAGGTACCTTGGGCTATATTTTCTCTCTCGAGCATTTGAAACAGTTCATTCCATTCTGTTTCTGCCTGGAGTCCTGAGAGGAAGCAAAAGTAACCCAACCACTGGGTGAGGTCAGTGCAGCTCATTTGTCTCGGGAAAAAAAGGAGACAGAGGAAACAGTTTATTGCAGATCTGATGGGCTCCATGGCGGTGGGAGGCAGAGACATGTCCAGGCAAAAGGGCTGACTCTCTGTAGGAGAGATTACACCCCTGGGATGCAGTCTTAAACAGTGTTTCTCTGGTGACTTACCTTCAGCTAATGCTTGCTGTACTTTCCCTGGCTACAGTGTTGCCACATGATTCCCTTGAGATGTGACTTCTCCAGACTGTTTGTTCCTTACATGAGGCTGGTTGGCTAGAGGTGACTGAGATGGCCAGAATACTGGTTCTCCACCTAGGATAAGGTTATGACAAAATGTTTTCCCTGGAGGGTAAATCTTCATTTAGGAGACAGTTCAGAGAGCATTTGACAGCAGGTATTCCTTTATATTGGCCAGGAAAACCAAGACCTCTTGGTAGACTATCCTGCAGGGAGCTCTGAGCATGGCCCAAAAGCCTGCAAGCCACTGGGTGTTTTTTAGGCCTCCACATTCATTCATTCATCCTATTTACCTCCTCAGGCGTCCTTCTCAGATAGATGTACAGAGGCCTCTGCTCCAGGATGGAAATCTCAACTGCGGCATGTTGGGTATCTTGGCTGTGCAAAGATTCCAGGTTTCCAACATACCTCCTACTTTCACTCACTGCTGTGTCCAAAAAGTGTGACTCAGTTTCTTCAACATTTTCTTATTGTAAAGATAGGACTAGTGCTTTCTTGTCTATGAGCATATTCAAGCTGAATGAGAGTTCTCATTTGTGGCCAGCCATGTTTGCACTGTAGCTTAATCAGTCCACCCCATTCGACTTCCACAGATCATGCTCAGTACAGACAGGAAAAAAAGTGAAAGTACTGGTCTCAGAGACCTGGGAAGGAGTGTGGAAATGGAGCAGAGGGGGGCTCTAAGATTCAGTAACATCTGACACATTGATTTCTAATCTGAGTCCTTAACTTGGAGTTTTCATAGATAAAATCGGCAGATTTCAATATGTTGAAATCTGTTAGTAACAGTATCTACTATCTCTGAATCTCCAATGACCAAATGGTTTGGAGCTAATATAATATGCTGCATGTAGAAACTGAATATGGACTGATGACAGAATTCTTAATGTAAAAAAGTAGCTTTTTTTTTACCTAGACATAATAAAGACAATATACAGCAAGCCAACAGCCAACATCAAACAAAATGTAGAGAAACTCAAAGCAATCCCACTGAAGTCAGGAACAAGACAAGGTTGTCCACTCTCTCCATATCTATTCAATATAGATCTTGAGGTCCTAGCTAGA
Organism: Ondatra zibethicus; assembly: GCA_004026605.1. Lineage (NCBI taxonomy): Eukaryota > Metazoa > Chordata > Mammalia > Rodentia > Cricetidae > Ondatra > Ondatra zibethicus. The sequence continues at coordinate 23,481 of PVIU01008156.1, read as the reverse complement.
GCAATAAGACAGCAAAAGGAGATCAGGGGGATAGAAATTGGTAAAGAAGTCAAACTCTCGCTGTTTGCTAATGATATGATATTTTACATAAGTGATCCCAAAAATTCTACTAAGGAACTTCTACAACTCATAAACACTTTCAGAAGTGTAGCAGGATACAAGATTAACTCAAAAAATCAGTAGCCCTCCTGTACACAAATGATAAAAGGGCTGAGGAAGAAATCAGAGAATCAACACCCTTCACAATAGCCACAAATAGCATAAAATATCTTGGAGTAACTCTAACCAAATAAGTGGAAGGCTTGTATGAAAGCAACTTTAAATCTTTGAAGAAAGAAATTGAAGAAAACATCAAAAAGTGGAACAATTTCCCATGCTCTTGGGTAGGCAGAATTAACACAGTAAAAATGACAATCTTACCAAAAGCAATCTACAGATTCAATGCAATGCCCAGCAAAATTCTTCACAGAACTCAAGAGAACAGTACTCAACTTTATATGGAAAAGCAAACAACCCAGGATAGCTAAAACAATCATGTACAATAAAAGAAATTCTGGAGGCATCACAATCTCTGACTTCAAACTACAGAGCTACAGTACTGAAAACAGCCTGGTATTAGCATAAGAACAGACAGGAGGACCAATGGAACCAAATAGAAGACCCGGATATCAATCCACACACCTTCGAACAACTGATTTTTGACAAAGAAGCTAAAAATATAAAATTGAAAAAATAAAGTATATCGGACAAATATTGCTGGCAGAGCTGGATATCAACATGTACGAGAATGAAAATAGATCCATGTCTATCGCCATGCACAAACTCAAGTCCAAATGGATCAAAGACCTCAACATAAAACCAACCACACTGAACTTCATAGAAGAGAAAGTGGGAAGTATCCTTGAACACACTAGCACAGGAGACCACTTCCTAAATATAACCCCAGTATCACAGAAACTGAAAGAAACAATTAATAAATGGGGCCTCTTGAAACTGAGAAGATTCTGTAAAGCAAAGGATATGGTCAACAAGACAAAACAGCAGCCTACAGAATGGGATCTTCAGCACCCCACATTGGACAGACGACTAATAACCAAAATATACAAAGAATACAAGAAAGTGGTCATCAAAAGAACAAATAATCCAATAAAAAATGGGGTACAGACCTAAACAGAGAACTCTCAACAAACAAATCTCAAACAGCTGAAAGACTCTTAAGGAAATGCTCAACATCCTTAGCCATCAGAGAAATGCAAATCAAAACAACTCTGAAATTCCATCTGACACCTGTCAGAAGGGCCAAATGAAAAACACAGATAACAACTTATGCTGGAGAAGATGTGGGGTAAAGGGAACACTCCTGCATTGCTGGTGGGAATGCAAGCTGGTACAACCCCTTGGATGTCAGTGTGGCGATTTCTCAGAAAATTAGGAAACAACCTTCCTCAAGACCCAGCAATACAACTTTTGGGTATATACCCAAAGGATACTCGATCGTACCACAAAGACATGTGCTTAACTGTGTTCATAGCAGCATTGTTTGTCATAGCCAGAACCTGGAAACAACCTAAATGCCCCTCTACTGAAGAATGGATAAAGAAGTGGTGGTACATTTATGCAAAGTAGAAAAACATATACACAGTAGAAAAACATGACATCTTGAAATTTGCGGGCAAATAGATGGATCAGGAAAAAACATATTCTGTGAGGTAATCCAGACCCATAAAGACAAATATAATGTGTACTCACTCACAAGTGGCTGTTAGAAATAAAGCAAAGAAAACCAGCCTACATTCCACAACCCCGGAGAACCTAGACAAAAAAGAGGACCTTAAGGGAGACATACATAGAACTACATAGGAAGGAGAAAAGAACAAGATCTCCTGAGTAAATTGGGAGCATGGAGATCATGGGGAAGGGTAAAAAGGGAGAAGGGAGGAAGGGAGGGGAGCAGACAAAAAGGTATAACTCAACAAAAACAATAAAAAGAAAAAAGAAAGCAGTGATTTTATAGCAAAACATAAATAAATCTGACAGAAGGAAAACACCAACCAATAGCTCATGTCAGTGCAGCTCATTTCCCACAGAAAAAAAGAGGGTGAAAATAGTTGGCTTTTACAGAATTTGAGTTTTTAAAGTGGCAATAAGTTACCTAAGGAACATCGAGTTTCCTTAACTTTAGCACAATTCTTGCATTTGCCCTAGCATTTAGTTTTGTGAACGAAGGCATAAGAACAGTGCACAGACATGAAAGCAAAAATCATCTGTGGTGTACAAAGGGAACAAATGCTTGTAAGTCTACAGAGCAATGTCATTCATGTGCTCATCACGATGCCCATTATAATGAAAATGACTGGCACCATTCAAAACTGCACTATTCTCTAGCTGGTCATTTACTCTGAGTGTCACGATGTTAGGTCATTATACATGCCTCCTTTTTAAAATTTGAGGACACAGGATTCTACTCCACCTTGATTTTCACAAGGAAGCACTCCTAGGTTTGAGAATGTATATTTAATGTGGTTTCTATTTGCAGTGGGTGTTTTTCAGGCAGTGAATAGATACCTCCACATCTCAGCAACTCTGACTTGATGGAACTGTAGTTATCATCAAGAACTGAGGCCTCATTCACACAATGGGAGATGGAAAAGGCCCATTATGCTCAAGTGATTTATTTGAAGGACCAAGAGTTGTGTTAAGAGGCAGAATGAAATTCTTCCCCATTTTCAGATACTCGAGAATACAGAGGAGACTTTCTGATACTATTTGTTAAATGCACAGTTTAAAAACTATCCAGTTACATGACTCCAAGCACTCCCTTGATTTCTGTGACTCCTTTCCCAAATCCTGTCTCTCCTTACTAAAGTCCTTGAGCTAAAACCTGAAGTCCACTTGGAGTGTATTGGCATCTCCTCCTACTGCCCTTTGCACAATAGCCTCTTTGAGAAGATTGCCCATGGCCACTACTTTTCAATACATTGTAATTTAGCATCGTTATCTCTTTCTCTTTTGCTGAAACACTGAGAACTACAGCTAAGCCATGATGCTGTCTAACAAATAATAATCCCAAATCCAAAGGGAAACTTCAAATAGTAAGTGGCAGTTAAGCATATTATGTACATTGAAGAAACATAATAAAGAGTTTCCAGGTACTTACTACACTCCTTTGTGCTTGAACTCGGATGCCAGAACTTAGTGAATGTTAATCCTGCACCATAGCGATTTTCAAGGAAAGAAAGTATAGCTCCAGGTCTAAGTGGGTAACCCTCAAGATCTGAGACTGTATGTGTTTCTTCCTTCATTCCAGGCAGGATATATGGGGAACACACACACACACACACACACACACACACACACACACACACACACACACACACTCACGGGGAAGTGAGGGAGAGAGAGAGACAGAGGAACAGAGAGGGAAAGACAGAGAGTGTCAGAGACAAGAGACAGACAGAACTCAAAGCAAATACAGAGAGAGAGAGGGGGGAGGGAGGGAGGGAGGGAGGGAGGGAGGGAGAGAGAGGAGAGAGAAGCAGAGAATGCTCCAGAATAGTGAGAGGAGTGTCTCAGTGTTCAGCACCAGGGACAACACTGTATCAAACAAGGAGGGCTGGGCTATTCACTCCCCTCCACTCCATCTCCTGCCATTCTGCTCTTGTTCCTTACACACAGCAGTTGGTTGAGGGCTGTGGTCGCAGGAGCTCTTCTCTCTGCCTGTGTCCAGAACCAGTCTGCTGTCATGAGCAGCAACTCACCCTCTGCACCCAAAGGAAATGACAGCAAGAGGTTCAAAAGGGAAAGCAGGAGTGTTGAGGGCCCATCGAGAGTGATCCACATCCACAGGCTGCCAAGCAATGTCACCGAAAGAGAAGTTCTCCATCTGGCGTTGCCATTCGGGAAGGTGTCCAATCTACTGTTTCTGAAGAGGAAGAACCAGGCTTTCATGGAGATGAACGCGGAGGAGGCCGCCAACACCATGGTCAACTACTACACCTGCGTGACTCCTGTGCTGCGAGGGCAGCCTGTCCACATCCAGTTCTCCCGCTACAAAGAGCTCAAGGTGAGCAGAACCCATGACCAGGCCAGTGCTCCCAGGCAGGCAGGTGCCTCTAGCCAGGAGGGTGAACCCAGGCAGGGGAGTGCCTCCAGCCAGGAGGGTGTCTCTAGCCAGGAGGGTGAACCCAGGCAGGCGAGTGCCTCCAAATGGGCCTGTGCCTCCAGCCGGGCAGGTGCCACCAGCCAGCCTGTTGTTTCTAGCTTGGTGGTTACCCCCAGCCAGGAGGGTGACCACACTCAGGTGGATGCCCAGCCAGGCTGGGCAGGTGCCTCCAACCAGGTGGGTGCCCAGCCAGGTCTGCCAGCTGAGAACTCAGACCAGGCAGGAGATTTGACCTCGGCCGCCCCTGCCGCTGCTGTGGACACAGGGACAGTGGTGGCCAGGCACAGCCCTGTGCTCAGGATCCTTGTGGAGAACTACTTCTATCATGTGACCTTGGAAGTGCTGTACCAGCTCTTCTCCAGGTTTGGCACAGTTCTGAAAATCATCATTTTCAGTAATAATAGCCAGTTCCAGGTGCTGTTACAGTATGCTCAAGCACTGAGTGCGCAGCGTGCCAAGCTGTTCTTGGATGGGCAGAACATCTACGACAGCTGCTGCACACTGCGCATTGCCTTCTCTGGGCTCACTGACCTCACAGTCAAGTACAACAACGACAGGAGCCGTGACTACACGCGCCCAGACCTGCCCTCGGGTGACAGCCAACCCTTGCCAGCCCAGAACAGGGCCACAGCATTCGATGCACCTGTCGTGGTCCCAGCTTCTCCATATGCAAGCACTGGATCACCTCAAACCTTTGCTATCCCTCAAACTGCAGGCTTTGCCATCCCAGAAGTGCATAAGGCACTGCCCCCCCTGGCCATACCAGAAGCAGCTGTGGCAGCGGCGGCAGCTAGAGCAGAGAGCCCAGTCATCACCTCAGGCTCCCCAGGTGTGGCCAACACTGTCCTCCTGGTTGCCAACCTCAACCCTGAGAAAGTCACACCCCAAAGCCTCTTTATTCTGTTTGGTGCCTATGGTGATGTGCACCGGGTGAAGATCCTGTACAGTAAGAAGGAGAAAGCGCTAGTGCAGATGGCTGATGGCGGCCAGGCTGAGTTGGCCCTGAGGCACCTGAATGGGCACAAACTGCATGGCAAGTCTCTCTGCATCATGCTGTCCAAGCACCAGAGCGTGAAGCTGCCCCGGGAGGGCAAGGAGGACCAGGGCCTCACCAAGGACTATGTCAACTCCCCCCTGCACCGCTTTAAGAAGCCCGGATCCAAAAACTTCCAGAACATCTTCCCACCCTCTGCCACCCTGCACCTCTCCAACTTACCCAGCTCGGTCTTGGAGGAAGACCTCAAGAAACTCTTCTCCAGCAGCGGGGGTTCTGTCAAGGCCTTCAAGTTCTTCCCAAAGGACCGCAAGATGGCGCTGATCCGGATGGGCTCAGTAGAGGAGGCCATCCAGGCTCTGGTCAAGCTGCATGGTCACACCCTAGGTCAGAACCACCACCTGCGAATCTCCTTCTCCAGGATCACCATCTAGAGGACCCTGCTGGGCCCACTGCAGACAGCTTCCACCACTAGAGAAAAGGACACTTTAACAGCGGCTGCAGTGACCTGAACAGAACAGAGATTGGCCGCTGTCTGAGGGAGAGAGAGAGAGTAAGAGTGAGTGAAAGAGAGAGAGAGAGAGAGAGAGAGAGAGAGAGAGAGAGAGAGAGAGAGAGAGAGAAAGAGAGAGAGAGAGATCAGTGGCTTCCTTGATGTTAAAAGGACTGACTGTGGTAACCTTAACCTTGCTGGCATTGGGGGAGGGGGCTCAAGCGTTATCCCTAGGAAGAAGGGCAGGGCGCTGCCCTGTGGAGCTTCAGACATTTGGCCACAGCGAGTGCTCTGGACTGTACATCTGGCACTTTCCCACCCTTGAGACCTACCTGTCCCCACCCAGGCTACTGTTGTGCTTTGGGGGTGAAGTGGCCTCCAGAGACTCAATGTATTTGAACTCGTGGACACCAGCTGGTGGCATTCTACTGAAAAGCTGTGGAGACTTTAGGAGGTGGAACTTTCCTGGAAGAGGAGAGTCACCCTGAAGGGTGATGAGGTTTTGGAGCCCCGCCCCACTTCCTGTGCTTGCTCTGCTGATTTCTGACTACCAGTGAGATGCCAACAGCCACCCTCCTACTCTTTGTTCCTGCTCCTGTTGCTGACACCTTTCCTTCTCCACCAAGGTGGGATGTACCCTCCCCACTTGCTCCTTTATACTGGGAGGAGGGGGGTTATTTGTTCTCAGCAATGAGAAAATAACAAAGCAGAATGAGATGTGGGACGGGCCATTGCTGTGAAGAACCCAGCCATGTGGTATGCAGGGCTTCTAGATGGTCTGGGGGCAGGAACTTGGGAGAATTTGGAACTTTGCCCTGGGAAGGACCTAGAATGCTCAAGGGAGAGCGTCACAGGCACTTCTGGTGGGAGTTTGGAAGACCAGGATTCCGGGAGAAATCCAGGCAGTCCAGGCCCAGCTTGTGAGGTTTCAGAGGGACTAAGACTCCTTTGGGAACCGGGCTGGAGGACATTTGTGTGAAATTCTGGCCAAGAGCCTAGCTGCATTTTGCTTGTGTCCTGAGAACTTGAGGGATGCAGAATTCAAAAGCAGTGGGCTACTTAGTTTGTTGGGAGAACCTTAGAGACAGGATAGCACTCAGGCTGTGCCGAGGTTACTGATCAACTCTCACACAAGCCTGCAGAGACAGAGCAAGGAGTGGAGCAGAAAGGTGTGAAAACTGCAGACTGTCAAGGAGAGAAAAGAGGTCAAAGTTAGAGACCAGGCACAGCTGTCCCTGGGAATGGAATTAGCCCCAGCACAAAGAGGCCTCCTGGTCTATACTGCCACAGTAGGAAAGGTGCCAGCAGGGCACCGCCATGCCCACTGAAGGCTGTGACGTAGAAAAGTGAGACTGTGTGGGGAAGGAGAGGCATGTGTTAGAACACCACTGAAGGTGTCTGCTGTTCAAAGAGAACACCTCGGAGAGCCACTTGCTCTGACTGAACTGAACCACCAAGGTAGACAGAGAACACTACTGCTTTCTTTGGTCTCGGGGGAACATACGACATCTCAAGCAGGTGTGGAAACACCCTCCACCTGCTGCTGGGTTTGCTAGCACAGTAAAATGCTTACAAAAAAGTAAATGAAATAAAAAAAGATTGGGCAATGATAGCTTTGGGTAAGAGCCAATGAAGCCACTGAAACTAGGCAGTGTAACAGGATCATATTCCAGACAAGGAGGTTCCTGGGTTGCTGCTGCACAGCTGTGAGGCAAAGGATGTGGGGGATGCCAAGAGCATGGGCCAACCCTCGAGACAAGGTGTGGCTGCAGAGTGGAGTCGTGCCAAGAGAGGGACTCCATGGACCCCAGCTGGAGGGATGGGTCTACTCCAGACCTTTGGTACCAATCGGGTTTCCAAAGGAGCCCCAGATGATGGACAAGAAGCTACAGTCTTTCCTCTCCTGGATTTCAGTCTTGGTTTGGTCTGATCTTTCTTTGCTGTGTCCACATATTTACTCTGTGCCATTGTGTGTTGGAAGAATATAGATACCTGAATATACATATATATATATACATACTACTGACATAATGTACATTATATAGCCATCATATATAACCTGCTTTTGATTTTACAGGGGCTCACAGTTAAGAGAAGGCCTTGAGGCTCAGGAGAGACTTGTACTCTTTAACATTGTTGGAACTGTTAAAGTCCGCAGGTTCCTTTGACTTTGGAATGGGTATTGTTTGCCTTATGTAGTGGCCATGAGCCTATGGGGGCCAGGGGCAGAATGGAGGGGTGGGGAGGTGGTGGGAGGGGACCGGGAGAAGGGGAAGAAAGGTAAAAATTTTATTTCTTTAATTATGTTTTTGAATGGAAAAAATAAAACAAAACAATGTATGGAAAAAAAATAAATAAAAGTCTCCATCAATGAAAAAAAAAAAGAACATATAGGCTCATGTGTCTGAATGCTCATTCCTTGGCTGGTGGCGCTCTTTGGGAAGGTTTTGGATCCTTTCATAGGTGGACCGTGGCTGGAAGAAGCAAGACAGCGGGGCCGGGTCCCGTGCTTCCATAGCCCAGGCCAACTTCTTATCCTCTGTCTGCTTCCCAGCTGCAATGCAGAAGCGACCGGCCATGACACACCACTGCCTGCAGGCCTTCCCTGCTACAATAGACTGTATCCCCTCACATGGCAAAGACAATAAATCTCTCTTGCTTTAAACTGCTTCTTGCCGAGTATTTGAGCACAGCAGCGAGAGAAATAACTAATACAGCCACAGACCCACGCTAACCACCTGAGCTGGTTAACCACTGAGGTGGGGCTCTCCTCCAGGTGAAGTTGTACCCCTGCTTGATGGCTGGGGTAGGCGAGGACTTAGGGCAGTGGTTCTCAACCTGTGGTCCACGACCCCCGGGAGCAAAATGACCCTTTCACAGGGGTCGCCTAAGAGCAACGGAAAACATAGATGTTTACATTACAATTCATAACAGTAGCAAAATTACAACTATGAAGTAGCGACAAAAATAATGTCACGGTTAGGGGTCACCACAACATGATGAACTGTATTTAAAGGGCCACAGAACTAGGAAGGTTGAGAAGCACTGCCTTAGGGAATTGGGGAAGGCATCAGAGTCCACAGAGAGACAGTGCAAACTTTCAAATGCTGTCATTTCAGCAGTCGTTCCTCAAAGTGCTGGTCACTGCTTGTCACAGGTGAAAATAAACCACGAGAACCGTGTCAGGCTTATCACTGTTAAGTTAAAGGTGAACCAGTGGTAGGGGCCCAGGTGACACAATGATGAAGACCAAACAGGTGAGAGTAAATACTACCAGCTGTGCCTCCCCGACCCAAAGTTAACACAAGCTAAAAGGTAAGTTCATGGTAGTAAATGGGGTGAGCTATCTCCTATCTCAAACACATCCCAGCCTTCTGGACTGCACAGGACAGCATTCAGCTGACTGCATAGTTGACCTGACAATAATAGAGTGAGGTTAATCATTTTCTTCTTTGGTAGGCCCAAGGAAGCATGGCAGTTTTTGCACCTGAGGTTCAGGCCATTTAGGCAGAATGAAGGGTTCATGCCCCACTTTAATAAATGCCCCACGGGTAGAGCCTTGGGGGACCTGCTTCCTCCTTCTCTCCCATGCATCCATCTTTCATACTCCAAGGTGTATCTTTCTACTTGGGATCTATTAAATTAAAGCTCACTTAGCCTTTGCTGTGCTCTCTGCCCCGACCTTTGGGAAGGTGGAAGCAACGCTGATGTTAGGCAACTTTACTCAATGGTCAAGGTGTGATTCTCCAGATGTCCTGTAATCTGTAATCAGATATGGGTGCAGGGGCAGAGATAACTAATGATGCATCACACAGGGCATGATACCCTGGCCCACTTGGTGACTTGAAGCACTCCCTCTCTCTCTCTCTCTTTCTCTCTCTCTCTAAATCTCTAAATCTCTCTCTGTCTCCCCCATGCCCCTCCACCTGGTTGCTTAGGCCCCTCCGGGACCTAAATGTTTTAAATGTCTCTTTCCCCTCTTCCAGTGTTTTCCTTACACCAGGTCTCTACCTTCTTCCCTGCCTTTGTGTTCCCCTGGCCGGGGCCTGCTCTGATGGCCCCTTCTGACAGCTAGGCTCTTCTTGTAGTTCGACTTGAGAGATTGAGACAGTAGGGTTGCTACAAATTTGAGATTAGATTGACTATATACTGAGTTCCAGGTTAGCTTTAGCTACTTACTGATATTTTGTCTTAAAACAAAAACCCCAAACACTTACAGAATGAAACAGCTTATTGTATTTTAATGAAAATCTAGGAAATTTATTTGAATCATGGAAAACATGTACATTGTATATTAAGCACTTTATTGTTATAAACATAATCAAAACATGTTAACTGTTGTTCTGTTAGCAGCAAAGGAAAATTATTGTTTTAAGATTAGACACCATTTAATCATGTACTCTTCAAATAACTTTGGTTTTCTCTTATTTTTTTCTGATTGGTATTTCACTTGTGTTTATGATCATGGAGGATAGAAGATGGTACAAAGCCAAGATATATCAGGATGGACTGGTTCCTGGGGGGACACTGCATACTTCATTGGAGACCATGCTTTTCTGCAGCAGGTAGGCCTCCTGTGAGAGGCACCCTCCTACAGTAGGTAGTAAAGTAGAAGAAAACTCCATGGGAATCTCTTCCCCCATGGGCTCTGCCTATTCCTCTGTCTTCCAGAATGGAACCAGCCATCTATTCCCAGGGACCAATTTTGTGAGACATTCTTCATGATTGAGATCTCTTCATGTGTAAATGTGCTTGTCACTAAGCCTATGACTTATCTGGAACCCCAGAAACCATATGGGGAAAGGAGAGAACTAATTCTCACATGCTGTCCTTTGACTTCTGCAGGCACACCTACACATGTACACATAAACACACAGGCTCATGGGCAGAGATATGTGTGCTTGCACACACACATACACAGATGCACGCAAATAATAAATGTAACACAGAGATTTGGAGTTCCAGCTTCTGAAGAAAAACATTTCATCTTCTATGTGACTGGGTAAATGGTCTGAAGTGTTTAGTCTTTCATAACTATAAAAGAAATCTAAGGGGCTGGAGAGAAGTTTCAGAGGTTAACAGGTCTTACTGTTCTTTCAGAAAACTATAGTTCTGTTTCTAGCACCCACTTCCAGCAGCTCAAAATTGCCTATAAATCCAGTTCCAGGAGATCTAACACACCTACCCAAGAGCATGGGAGATTGTTCCACTTTTTGCTGTCTTCTTCAATTTCTTTCTTCAAAGACATAAAGTTCCTTTCATACAAGCCTTCCACTTATTTGGTTAGAGTTACTCCGAGATATTTTATGCTATTTGTGGCTATTGTGAAGGGTGATGTCTCTCTGATTTCTTTCCCAGGCCTTTTATCTTCTGTGTACAGGAGGGCTACTGATTTTTTGAGTTAATCTTGTATCCTGCTACATTACTGAAAGTGGTTATGAGATGTAGAAATTCCTTAGTAGAATTTTTGGGATCGCTTATGTAAACTATCATATCATCAGCAAACAGTGAGAGTTTGACTTCTTCTTTTCCAATTTGTATCCCCTTGATCTCCTTTTGTTGTCTTATTGCTCTAGCTAGGACCTCAAGAGCTATATTGAATAGATATGGAGAGAGTGGACAACCTTGTCTTGTTCCTGATTTTAGTGGAATCGCTGGGAGTTTCTCTCCATTTAGTTTTATGTTGGCTGTTGGCTTGCTGTATATTGCTTTTATTATGTTTAGGTATGTTCCTTGTATCCCTGCTCTCTCCAAGACCTTTATCATGAAGGGATATTGTATTTTGTCAAAAGCTTTTTTGGCATCTAATGAGATAATCATGTGGTTTTTACTTTTCAGTTTGTTTATATGGTGGATGATGTTGATAGATTTTCGTATATTGAACCATCCCTGAATCTCTGGGATGAAGTTGACTTGATCATGGTGGATGATGATTCTGATGTGTTCTTAGATTTGATTTGCCAGTATTTTATTTAGTATTTTTGCATCAATGTTCATGAGGGAGATTGGTCTGTAATTCTCTTTCTTGGTTGAATCTTTGTGTGGTTTGGGTGTCAGGGTAACTGAATATGAAATGTCCTTCTTTGTCTCTTTTGATTGATTTTAGTTTGCAACCTATTTTGTTAGATATTAGGATAGCTACACCTGCTTGTTTCTTAGGTCCATTTGATTGGAATATTTTTCCCAACCCTTTACTCTGAGATGATGTCTGTCTTTGAGATTGAGTTGTGTTTCTTGTATGCAGAAGAAGGATGGATTCTGTTTTTGTATCCAATCTGTTAGCCTGTGCCTTTTTATAGGTTAGTTGAGTCCATTTATATTAATGGATAGTAATGACCAGTGATTGCTATCTCCTGTTAATTCAGTTTTCATTGTTGGTGATGTTAATTTGTGCGTTTTCCCCTTCTTTGGGATTTGCTGCTATAAGACCATCAATTGTCTATGTTTTTGTTGATGTAGCCAACTTCCTTGGGTTGGAGTTTTCCTTCTAGTATTTTGTGTAGGGCTGGGTTTGTGTCTAGGTATTGGTTAAATCTGGTTTTGTCATGTAATATCTTGTTTTGTCCTTCTATGGTGATTGAAAGTTTTGCTGGGTATAGTAGTCTGTGCTGGCATCCATGGTCTCTTAATGTCTGCACCATGCTTGACCATGACATCCTTCTGGCTTTCATTGTCTCCAATGAAAAGTAAGATGTAATTCTGATAGATATTTCTTTATATGTTACTTGGCCATTTTCCTTTGCAGCTCTTAATATTCTTTCTTTACTCTGTATGCTTAGTGTTTTGATTATTATGTGTTGAGGGGACTTTTCTTTTGGATCCAGTCTATTTGGTGTTCTGTAAGTTTCTTGTATCTTCACAGGCATATCTTTCTTTAGGTTGGGAAAGTTTTCTTCTATGATTTTGTTAAATATATTTTCTTTGCTTTTGTGTTGAACTTTTCCTTCTTCTATCCCTATTATTCTTAGGTTTGGCCTTTTCATGGTGTCCCATATTTCCTGGATATTTTGGGTTAAGCTTTTGTTAGATTTAATGTTTTCTTTGACTGACGAGTCTATTTCCTCTATTGTATCTTCAGTGCTTGAGATTCTCTCTTCCATCTCTTGTATTCTGCTGTTTATGCTTGCATTTGTGGTTCTTGATCGTTTTCTCATGATTTCTGTTTCTATAATTCCATCGGCTTGTGTTTTCTTTAATGTCTTTATTTCAGTTTTCAAGTCTTGAATAGTTTCTTTCATGTGTTTGATTGCTTTTTCTTTGTTTTCTTTAATTGATTTGCTGATGTCTTCCAATTTTTTGTTTGTCTTCCTCCATTTCTTTGAGGGAATTTCTCATTTCCTCTTTAAGAGTTTCAAGCATTCTCCTAAAGTTATTTTTTAGGTCATTTTCTTCTGCTTCATCTATATTTGGTTGTTCAAGTCTTGCTGTTGTAGGGTTACTAGATTTTACTGGTATCATGTTGCTCTTTGTGGTGTTGTGTGTGTTCTTGTTTTCTATACTCATCATTTCCTCTAATTGGCATGGTTGGGGCTGTCTGTGGTTCTGGTTAATCTTCTAGGTGCCAGTGAATTCAAGGCTCAGATAATTATTCCTCATGGTACAGTCAGTGCCACGGTTCTAGTTACCCTGTTGGTCACTCAGTGTTCCTGGAGGTAGCTCAGTGCTCCTGGGCTTTGCTCTGATCCTGTGGAATTTGCTGTCTCAGGCCTGCTCTAGCCTAGGTTGTGAGCTCAGACCTGTTTCTCTAAATGTCCCTGGTCTGGACAGAGGTCCCTGGCTTGGGGTTGGTCCTATAAAGGTCTCTGGCTCTGATCTATCCCCTCAGAGTTCCCAAACTCGGGTGTGCCTGGACCCACAGAAGACCTGGCTCAGGTCTACTCCCTCAGAGGTCCCAGACTCATGCCAGGACCTGCAGAGATCTCTGGTTCCTGCCTACTTCCTTTGATGTCCCAGACCAAGGTCGGGACCCACAGAGATCCTGGCTCAGGCCTACTCCCTCAGAGGTCCCAGACTCACGCCTGGACCAGCAGAGCTCTCTGGTTCCTGCCTACTCCCTGGGAGGTCCTAGACTCATGCCCAGACCCACAGGGGTCCTGACTCAAGTCTACTCTCTCGAAGGTCCCAGATTCATGCCCAACCCGCAGCAGTCTCTGACCTCTGACTCTGGTCCACTTGCTCATTGGTTGCTCCCCTGTATCTGCTCCTGTAGAGTTTGCTGTCTCAGGTTTGTTCTGACCCAGGCACAGGATGTCCATTTTCACAGAATTATCCTGCCAATCCATGATCATGGGAGGGCTTTCTGTCTTTTGGTAGCTTCCTTCTTTTCTTCTTTTGAGTCCTGAACTTTTCATTATACAAGTCTTTGACTTATGTGATTAGACTTACTGGAAGATTTTTTTGGAGGATGGGAACTATTGTGAATGAAATTCTTTCCCTGATTTCTTTCACAGTATGCTTGTCTTTTGTGTTTAGGAAGGCTACATATTAATGTGAGTTCATTTTGTATTCTACTACTTCTCTGAATGTGTTTATTGGTGTAGGAGATTTCTGGACTTTTTAGGGTCTTTCATGTATAGAATTACATAGCGTGACTAATAAATACCCAGAGACAGTTACTGGGGTTCAAGCTCAAGATCAGAAAAGCAAAGTAGCCAAGCCACTAGAGAGATCTTACCTCTACCAAGGCTCAAACAACGGGGAGATCCTGCAATGCTCTCCACCAACCTCAGACTCCAAACTCCACTGAGTTCTTGTCTCTTCCCCTTTATATTCCTCTCTCTGCCCAGCCATAGCATGCTTGTCTCCACCTCCCTAGTGCTGGGATTAAATGCATGTGATCCCAAGTGCGGGGGGCACCTATGTGTGAGCTCTGTTTCTCTTTTAGACAGATTCAATTTTGTGTAGCCAAGGATAGCCTTGAACTTACAGAGATCCATCTGCCTCTGTTTCACAAGTCCTGGGATTAAAGGTGTGTGCCACCACTCCATGGCCTGTGTGGCTGACTGGTATGGCTGATTTGCTCTCTGATCTTCAGGCAAGCTTTATTAAAATACAAATAATATACCACTTTATTTCCCTAAATATAAATAAAATAAAAAGGCTATAACTAATATAAGAAAAACTATATACAATAAGTACAATAACTATATACAATATATACAGGCAATAAATGCATCAACAATGTCTAGTCCATTCTCATTTGAAAAATTTGACAAATTCAGAGAAAATACTCCATATCTATCCTATCTTGGTGAGTCCAAAGTCTTGCACCTAATTACTTTCTATCATAACTTGCTTTCTGTGTCTGGTAAACAGGGAAAACTATAACTATCTAGTCTTAAACTCCCTCAGAGAACCAAGAAGGAAATACTATTAACTGAGTAAGGAAGAAGTACAACCAAGAGAATTCCAAAAAATATATCTTTGTTTGACCTTGAAAACATACCTAACGTGACTACAAGTTCAATTATAATAGGTGATTAACTACTAACCCCTGCATTTTCTTATTATCCTAAACAGTCGGTAATAAAAATTTTCAAGGACTAGAAATTTGCATTACATTGTTAAATGAATTGTATACCTTGAACAAGAGTAGAAATATATGTACAGTATGTTCTAACAAAAATTAATCTCAAATATGTATCAGTATACAAAATTTGTATATAATATACAAACATCCAATCCAATGTAAAATATTTTAAACTAGTAGTTGCTTTTTTAAAAGTATACTCAATGATCCAACTTTTTATCTTATATCTATATCCCCCATTTTTCTTTTCAGAGTAATTCAGTAATGTGCCCTTTTATCCTATCATATCTATAGCCCCCTTTTTCTTTTCAAAACAAGAACCTTGAATCTAATTTCCTTTGTTCAACTTTCCTCCACGTAATCAATAACAACTTGTAACCAATCCCTCTAAACGATGACAAATATCCACAACCCATTGAATGACCAGAAACCACCCACCCCACCTCTTGGGAAATATGGGTATCATATACTTAAATTTACTTCTTGCTGTCTGGGGGGTCATGGTATCTTTAGGGAAAAGGAAAATTTGAGTTAATTTTTAGGTCCTGCGAGAGGTAGCTGTATCATTTGTTGTCCAGTCTCTATGTAATGGGAAGGTACAATGCTTGTCTCAAGTCCTGGCTAGAGTGGACTGTGAGGCTGGATCATCCCAACTAGCCACTTCAAAATTGTTCTGAGCAATTTGTAGTCCAAAAACCAAACTTTAGGTGGTATTTTTCAGCTTAGTGCCATTATCACTGTCCTGGAGGAATCATCATTGTGGAGACTTCAAAGTTGCTGTTAGACATGCTTATGGTTCTCTGCAGAAAACTGATGGAGATTCTAACCAGAAATCATGTACAGGAAGGTAGAAGAAACCTTTTTCTAGAATTAGTTAGTACTCTATATGACCATTAATACTATGACAAAAATTTAGAATGTGTGTCTGTCTGTGTGTCTCTGTGTGTGTGTATTAATCTTATAAAAGTTATTCTTTAAGAAAAGCTGTTAGGCACACAGCGGACCAAGAGGCAAGTGATCAGTCAGCCAGCTGGGCACCCCACTCTCTAGTCCCTCCATACCAGGGTAAAACCCTGGGGCCCTTCCCACCTGCCTCAGCTTCTTTTTTTTTGATTTTTCAAGACAGAATTTCTCTGTATAACAGCCCTAGCTGTCCTGGAACTAGCTCTTGTAGACCAGGCTGGACTTGAAGTAACAGAGATCTGCCTGCCTCCACTTCCTGAATGCTGGGACTAAAGTCATGCACCACCACCGCCCCACTTTCTTTTAAATTCAACAAATTCTTAACAAAAAACATCCAGGAAATCTAGAGCACCAAGAAAAGACCAAACCTAAGAATAATAAGGGTAGAAGAAGGAGAAGAACTCCAACTCAAAGGCACAGAAAATATATTCAACAAAATCATAAAAGAAAACTTTCCCAACCTAAAGAAGGATATGCCTATGAAGGTACAAGAAGTTTACAGAACACCAAATAGGTTGGATAAAAAAAAGTTTCCTCACCATGTAATAAAACACAAAACATACAGAATAAAGAAAGAATATTATGCGCTGCAAAGGATAATGCCAAGTAACATATAAAGGAAGACCTATCAGAATTACACCCAACTTCTCAATGGAAACCATGAAAGCCAGAAGGTCCTGGACAGATGTGCTGCAGACACTAAGAGACCACAGATACAAGCCCAGACTACTATACCCAGCAAAGCTTTCAGCCACCATTGATAGAGAAAACAAGATATTCCATGACAAAGTCAAGTTTAAATAATAACTACCCACAAACCCAGCCTTAGAGAAAGTACTAGGATGAAAACTCCAACCCAAAGAAGCTAACCCCACCCCACCAAAAAATAGGCAACAGATAGTGTCACACCAACAAACCCCAAAGAAGGGAAACACCCAAACACTACCACCAAAAAAAATAACAGAAATTAACAATCATTGGTCATGGGATAGTTGAGATGGAGGAAGGACAGATATTAGAGCAAGGGAAGAGATATCTTGATTGAGGGAGCCATTATGGGGTTAGCAAGAAACCTGGCTCTAAAAAATTCCCAGGAATCCACAAGGATGACCCCAGCCAAGACCCTAAGCAATAGAGGAGAGGGTGCTTGACCTGGCCTTACCCTGTAGTCAGACTGATGATTATTTTAAATATCGCCATAGAACCTTCATCTCACAACAGATGGAAACAGAGGCAGAGACCCACATCGGAGCACTGGACTGAGCTCCTAAGGCCCAGTTGAAGAGTAGAAGTAATGAGACTATGAGCAAAGAAGTAAAGACCATGAAGGATTCACCCACTGAAACAGTTTACCTGAGCTAATGGGAGTTTACCAACTCCAGCTGGACTGAGAACGAACAAGCATAGGGCCAAACTAGTCCCTCTGAATGTGGTTGACAGTTGTATGGCTGGGACAGACTGAGGGACCACCGGCAGTGGCACTGGAATTTATCTCTACTGCATGTACTGGCTTTTGGGGATCCTATTCTCTTTAGATGTATACCTTGCTCAGCCTAGATGTAGTAGGGAGGGCCTTGGACCCTCCACAAAGCAAAGTGCCTTACCCTCTCTTAGGATTAGAGGGGGTGGGGTGGAAAGGTGTGTGGAGGGAATGGGAGGAGGAGAGGGAGTGGAAATTTGGATTGGTATTTTTTTAAAAAAATTAATAAATTAAAAAACAATCACTGGTCATTAATATCTCTCAATATCAATGGACTCAATTCACCTATAAAAAGACACAGGCTAAGAGATTGAATATGAAAACAGGATCCATCAATCTGCTGTATACAAGAAACACACTTCAACCTCAAAGACAGATGTTACCTCAGAGTAAAAGAGATGGGAAAAGATTTTCCAATCAAATGAATCCAAGAAACATGCAGGTGTAGCTATCCTAATATCTAACAAAATAGACTTCAAGCTAAAATCAATCAGAAGAGATGGAGAAAGACTCTTTATACTCATCACAGGAAAAATTCATCAAGATGAAGTCTCAGTCCTAAACATTTATGACCCAAATACAAGAGCACCCACATATGTAAAAGAAACATTGCTAAAGCTTAAATTGCACATCAAACCCCACACACTAATAGTAAAAGACTTCAACACCATACTCTTTCCAATAGACAGGTCAACCAGACAGAAAATTAACAGAGAAATAAGAGAACTTTCAGATGTTATGACTCAAATGCACTTAACAGACTTCTATAGAACATTTCACCCTAACACAAAAGAATATACCTTCTTCTCAGCACCTAATGGAACCATCTCTAAAATTTCCCACACTCTTGGTAACAATGCAAACCTCAAACGATACAAAAAAATGGAATAACCTCCTGTATATTATCAGATGACCATGGTTTAAAGGTAGAATTCAACAACAGCACTAATTGCAGAAAACCTACAAACTCATGGAAATTGAACAATACTCAATTAAATCCCCCATGGGTTAAGGAAGAAATTAAAGACGTCCTAGAATTTAGTGAAAATGAAGGCACAATGTACCCAAACCTGTTGGACACCATAAAAGCAGTGCTAAGAGTAAAGTTCATAGCCCTAAGTGCCTACATAAAGAAAACGGAGAAATCTCATACTAGTGACTTAACACCACACCTGAAAGCTCTAGAACAAAAAAGAAGCAGACTCACCCAGGAGGAGTAGACAACAGGAAATAATCAAAATGAGGGCCAGAATCAATAATATAGAAACAAAGAAAACAATACAAAAAATCAATGAAACAAAGTGATTTTTTTAAAAAAATCATCAAAATAGACAAACCTTTATCCAAACTAATCAAAAGGCAGAGAGAGAACATCCAAATTAACAAAAACAGAAATGAAAACGGGGACATAACAACAGACACTGAGGAAATCCAGAGAATCATTAGGTCATACTAAAGAAACCTGTACTCTACAAAATTGGAAAATGTAAAAGAAATGGACAATTTTCTGGATAGGTAATACATACCAAAATTAAATCAAGACCAGGTGAACAATTTAAATAGATCTAGAAGCTACGATGAAATAGAAGTCATCATCAAAAGCCTCCCAACCAAAAAAGCCCAGAGCCCAATGGTTTTAGCACAGAAATCTACCAGAACTTTAAAGAAGAGCTAATACCTATACTCCTCAAATTGTTCCACATAAACAGAAGGAACATTGCCAAATTCTTTGTATGAGGCTACAGTAACCCTGATACCCAAACCTCATAAAGACTCAACCAAGAAAGATAATTACAAACCAATCTCCTTCATGAACATTGATGCAAGAATACTAAATAAAATACTGGCAAATTGAATCCAAGAACACGTCAAAAAAAATCATCCACCATGATCAAGTCGGCTTCATTCTAGAGATGCAGGGATGGTTCACCATACAAAAATCTATCAATGTAATCAATTATATAAATAAATTGAAAGAAAAATCATATGATCATCTCATTAGATGCTGAAAAAGCATTCAACAAAATCCAACATCCCTTCATGATTAAGGTCTTAGAGAGATCAAGGATACAATGAACATATCTAAACATAATAAAAAGCAATATACACCAAACTGACAGCCAACATCAAATTAAATGGACAGAAACTCAAAGAGATTCCACTAAAATCAGGAACAAAACAAGGCTTTCCACTATCTCCATATCTATTCAACATAGTGCTTGAAGTTTTAGCTAGAGCAGTAAGACAACAAAAGGAGATCAAGGGGATACAAATTGGAAAGGAAGAAGAAGTCAAACTTTTGCTAATTGCAGATCATATTAAAGTATAAATAAGTGACCCCAAGAATTCTACCATGGAACTCCTACAGCTGGTAAATACCTTCAGTAATGTGGCAGGATACAAGATTAAAAAAAAATCATTAGCCCTCCTGTATAAAAATGATAAATAAAATAGAAATAAATCAGAGAAACATCACCATTCATAATAACCACAAATAACATAAAATATCTTGAGGTAATACTAACCAAAGAAGTGAAAGACCTGTTCGACAAGAGCTTTAAGTCTTTGAAGAAAGAAATTGAAGAAGATATCAGAAAATGGAAAAAAAATCTCTCCCATCCTCTTGGATTGGTAGGATCAACATAATAAAAATGGCAATACTACCAAAAGCAATCTACAAATTCAATGCAATCCCCATCAAAACCCCAACACAATTCTTCACAGACCTTCAAAGAACAATACTTGACATCATATGGAAAAACAACAACAAAAAAAACCCAGGATAGCCAAAACAATCCTGTACAATAAAGGAACTTCCAGAGGCATCACCATCCCTGATATCAAGCTCTATTATAGAACTACAGTAATGAAAACAGCCTGGTATTGGCATAAAAACAGAGAAGTTGAGCAATGGAATTGAATCGAAGACCCAGATATTAGTCCACATACCTATGAACACCCGAGTTTTGACAAAGAAGCTAAAATTATACAATGGAATGAAAGAAAGCATCTTCAACAAATCCAGCATAACTGGTTGTCAGCATGAAGATGAATGCAAATAGATCTATACCTATCCCCATGTATAAAACTCAAGTCCAAATGGATTAAAGACCTCAATATAAATCCGACCACACTGAACCTGATAGAAAAGAAAGTGGGAAGTAGCATCTCCCTAGTCCTGGGATACTGGGACTAAAGGTGTGAGCCACCACCACCTGGATCTGTTTCTAGATTGATCTTGTGTAGCCCAGAATGCCCTTGAACTGACAGAGATCCCTCTGCCTCTGTCTCCTGAGTCCTAGGATTAAAGGTGAGTTCCATCACTCCCTGGCCTGTATGACTGATTAGTATGGCTGCTTTGCTCTCTGATCTTCAGGCAAGATTTATCTATTAAAACACAAACAATATACCAGTATAGAATCATATTGGCAAGTTAGAATACTTTAATGTCTCCCTTTCATATTTGTATCCCCTTTATCTCTTTCTCTTTTCTTGTTACTCTAAGACTTCAAGCACTATATTAAACAAAAGAGGAAATAGTGGATGGAGATCCTTGTGTTGTTCCTGCTTTTAATGGAAATACTTTTTGAGTTTTTCTCAGTTTAACAAGATATGAACTGTATTCTTGCTGTATATTACCTTTAGTGTGTGGAGATACATCCCCTGTGTTCCTAGAGTCTATAGGACATTTATCACTAAGGGAGGTTAGATTTTTGTCAAAAGCCTCTTCTGTTCTAATGAGACGATCATACTGTTTCTGTCCCTAACTCTATTTAAATGGTGGATTACCCTTGTTGATTTATGTATGTTGAATCATCCCTACATCTCTGGGATGAAGTTGACTTGATCACTATAGTGGTCTGAATGAGAATGACCCTCATAGGCTCATATGTTTAAATAATTGGTTCCCAGTTAATGGAACTGTTTGGGAAGGATTAGGAGGTGTGTCCCCATTGGAGTATGTGTGGCCTTGTTGGAGCAAGTATGTCAATGAGAATAGGTTTGAGGATTCAAAAGTCCAGGCCAGCCCCAGTCTTTCTCTCATACTTGAGTTTGAGGATCAAGATGTAAGTTCTTGACTACTGCCGCATTGCCATGTCTGCCTGCTGTCATGCTCCCCTCCATGATGGCCATGGATTGACTCTGAAATGTAAGCAAGGCCCCAATTAAGTGCTTTCTTATATAAGTTCCTTTGGTTATGGTGTCTGTTCACCATATTTTCTCATGTGTTCTTGAATTGGGTTTGCAAGTAATTTATTAAGAACATTTTCATTCATATTTATCAGAGATACTGACCTATAATTTCTCCTTTGTGTTGGGTCTTTGTCTTGTTTTGGTATCAGGGTGAAACTGGCTTCATAAAAATAATTCAGAAACGTTATATTTTTTTCTATTTTGTGGAATAATTTATGGTGTATTAGTGTTAGTTCTCTGAAGGTCTGGTAGAATTCTGTGCTGGATATATCTCGCCCAGTGACTTGTTTTAGTTAGAAGATTTGAAATTACTTCTTCTATTACATTGGATGTTATAGGCCTATTCAAATTATTTACTTCATCTTGATTTAGCTTTGATCGGCCATATAAATCTAGAAGTTTATCCATTTCTTTTGTATTTTCCAGTTTGGTCTGGTAGAGCATAGATTTTAAAGTGTGTCCTTCTGATTCTTTTAATTTCTACAGTGTCTGTTTCAATACCTCTCTTTCTGCCTTTAATGTTATAAATTTGGATCCTCTTCCTCTTTCTTTTGGCTAATTTGGTTAAAGGTTTGACAAACTTGTTAATATTTTCAAAGAATGAACTCTATTCCATTGATTCCTTGTACTTTTATTTTATTAATTTCAACCTTTATTTTGGTTATCTGTTCCTATCTACTTTGGGGAACGTTGTTTTCTCTTATTTTTCCAAGGCCTCAGGTGCATTATTTATTTATTTATTTGAGATCCTTGAATCGTTTTGAAGCAGGCACTTAGTCATATGAGAAAAGTTTATAGCAGTGTTTTCATTGTGATTTTGGTATGTTGAATTTTCATTCTCTTTCAATTATTAATAAAATTCTTGATTTGATTATTGACCCAGTTATTATTCAGTAGTGTGTTGTTTAGTTTGCATGAGTTTGTATACTTTCTGTAGATCTTGTTGCTGTTGAAATTCAGCTCTATTCATTTGTGATCAGTTAGAATGTAAGATGTGATTACAATTTTCCTATATTTGTTGCTTTATGTTCTAATATTTGGTCTGTTTTGGAGAAAGGTCCATGGGCTAGTGAGAAGCACTTCAATATTTGGGGGGAATTTCCTATAGATAACTGTTAAGCCGACTTGATTTGTGATGCATTTTAATTCTAGGGTGTCTGCATATTTCTGGATTACCTATCCACTGTTGAGACAGGATTACTGAAATCACTATCACTGCGCTGGGATCAATCTTGGATTGACTTCTTTATTTCATTCATCTCTTTGTCTTATGTTCACTCTTTTGAATTCATTAAGATTAGAGATCATTACCATGGGATTTGCAGTTTTGGAAGGTGATATATTCCTTTGGTTTTGTGTGTGTGTGTGTGTTAAATTTATGTATTGGAATTTGTGCTTTCAAGTTAGTTTGCTGCTTGACTTTTTATTTCCTTTCTGTTAAAGTCACCTTTCTTCTTTCGGCAGAGTTGTTTAGGATGAGAATAATTCATAGTATGGTTGAAAATTGGACTTCTTCTGTCTGGTAATTGGGGATACAGCCGCTATTCTGACCTGTTTCTCTGCTACAGCCTGATGCCATCAGTAATTTGGTCGAGAAGCCATGGAATAAGTTTCTCCTGGCATTGTAGACTGATTCTGGGTCTCAACGCTGGATAGGGAACTGGAG
>PVIU01008155.1:0-85580 GCA_004026605.1 Ondatra zibethicus | reverse complement strand
GTGTTTTCTTTATTTTTTCTATCTCAGTTTTCAAGACCTGAATAGTTTCTGTTATATGTTTGAGTGCTTTTTCTTGGTTTTCTTTAAGTGATTTCGTGATATCTTCCAATTTTTTGTTTGTTTTTTCTTCCATTTCTTTAAGGTAATTTCTCAATTCATCTTTAATAATTTCAGATATTCTCTTGTGGTTATTTTTTAGGTCATTTTCTTCTGGGTCATCCATATTTGGTTGTTCCGGGCTTACTTTTGTAGGGTCTTTGGGTTTCACTGGTATTGTGTTGTTCCTTGTGGTGTAGCTTGTGATCCTACCTTTTCTTCTCATCTTTTCCTCTAATAGGTGTGGATGGTGGTGTCTAAGATTCTGTTGAATAATTTCCTATGTGTCAGTAGATCAAAAGCTAAGATGGTTTTCCTAGTGGTACAGTCAGTGTCCCAGTTTGCGTTACTTCGTTGGTTATTCCTGTTGCTGGAGGGAGGTAGCTCAGTGTTCCCGTATTTTGATCTGCTCTCTTGGAGTTTGCTGTCTCAAGCCTACTTTGTTCTAGGCTGCTGAATGCCACCATTTCTAATAGTTATGCCTCCTGGTGGGGAAGTTGGGAGACAGAAGAAGAAAGAAACAAAGGAACAAACTGGCAGTTATTGTAACCACCTTTAGAAACTTAAGGAAACAGATTTGATTGTAATACTGTTCGTGCAAACCAATGAAATTGTATAAATAAAAACAGCCCAAGCTATGTGGGGGCCACATATTTGACACAGATGGTGGCAGTTACTGCATTGTGCCGCCTTCATATATCCATCCCAGGTTGGAGCAAGGCTCACAGCATCTCTGGGTCTGGGCAGCTATAGGGTTGGCTTGCCAGATGGGAAATGAACAGCTGTTCCATGCTCATGGTTTCAAGGCTGGCTCACCCACACCTCTGCTAGCAGGGTTGGCTCTGTTGGGATGCTCTGGCGGGGTACGGGGCCTGCTCTGCTAAGTGTTGTAGCTGTAGGGGCTCAGGATAGCTCTCCCATGTTGGGGTGGCTTCTTTCCCTTTCCTATGCTGCCACAAGACAGATGAGAAATGAAGGCAACCGTCCCATGCTCACATCTTCAGGGATATCTCACCCACACCTGCGCTAACAGGCTTTTTATTTACTGAATGGATCTTGAGTTTTGTTAACTCTTATTTTCTTCTTTTATTTTTTGAGACAAGCACTCTCTATCTTGCCATGGGACTCACTTTGCAGACCAGGCTGGCCTCAAACTCACAGATCCTGCCTCTGCTTCCCAAGTGCTGCAACTAAAGGTGTACATCACCAGGTCTGGGTCCTGTTAATAGTTTTTTTATGCATTCAGTGAGGTACTTCTGTGGCTTTCTCTCTCTGTGTGTTCCTTTTTATGAATTACTTTGATCTATTTTTAAAAAAGAATTTAATAATTTATATTTGTTCCAATGTAGGTGCATGTGCATGTGCATACATGTGCCCATATGTGTAGGCCACAATAGGGTGCTGGATCCCTTGGAACTGGAGTTATGAGCATTTGCAGGACACTCAGTTTGTTATGTGGGTGCTGGGATCTGAACTCTTGTCCTCATGATTGTGCAACAAATGCTTTTCACTGGTGAATCGTTTTTCCAGCCCCTGTTGAGCTAGTTCTTCATGTTGTACAATCTTTGCATTTCTTGGTTAAACCACACTTGGTCATGGTATATTATTTTCATGTACTGTTGGACCTGTTTTGGTTAATTTTAAAATTATCATTATAAAAATGGATAATTTCAAGGATAGAACTCATTGGTATTTGGCACATTCATAGTATTGTAAAACTATCATGACTAAGTTCTGGAATATTCTCATCACACTAAAGTGACGCGTGTTACCCATTGCACTTGGTCCAACAGCGGAGTCCTCATGTGCTGCTCATCCAGTCAGGAAGGTGCTCTTATGTAATGGGCACCTTTTGTCCACTTTCTTTCTCATTGTGGTTTACTTTGAATCAAATCCATTATTCCTAGGCCAAATGACTAGCTCATAATTCACCATGGGTCCTTGACCATATTTCTTATGGGGAACAAACTTGGGTGGGATTATAATCGGAGGAGGTAAAACCAGGAGCCACCCGGGGTCCCACAGGTGTCTGGTACACGTCCTTTCCCTGGTAAATGGGGTTTCACATGAGATTCCTAGGAAACTGCAGCTTCATAAATAGATGGAGAAAGCCATCAGCAGTGGGTAAGTGGGCTGGAATTCTTTCTTCTCTGCCAACAAAGATTTCAAGCAGATTCCGTGATGAGCGGTACCTCCTCATTCTCATGTCCCCCAAAGTTCCCCTTTCCGCCCTGCCTCAATAATGATTTTTCTCTCATGAGTCGTTCTCCCATAATTTTATAGTTTTAGTTCTTATTGATGCCCTTATATCTAAGTGAATGTTCTCATTTATTTGTAAGTTACTGATTTGTAATTCTGTGTATTTTGATGTCTTTAGTTTTGGTACCACAGCAGCAATGTTCGTGATTGCAAATATTTCCATCATTTTTACATTAGAATGATTCATGCTAAATTGATATGAATTATTTCTTTGGAACATTTTAGCAGTAAGTTCTGCTTGTGCTTTTCCTCATGGAATGGTTTTAAACTACAAATTTGATTTTTTTGATTGGCCTAGTGTTATTGGGTCCTGGTGGGCCTACTACCTCCATCTCTACCACTATGTTGAAGAGATATGGAGAGAGTGGAATCCTTGTCTTGTTCCTGATTTTAGTGGGATGGCTTGAGTTTCTCTCCATTTAATTTGATTTTAGCTGTTGGCTTGCTGTATATTGCTTTTATTATGTTTAGATATCATCCTTGTATCCCTTGGGAATCTCTCCAAGACCTTTATCATAAAGGGGTCTTGAATTTTGTCAAATGTTTTTTCAGCATCTAATGAAATGATCATAGGATTTTTTCTTTCAGTTTATTTATATGGCAGATTACATTGATAGATTTTCGTATGTTGAACCAGCCCTGCATCTCTAGGATGAAGCCAACTTGATCATAATGGATGATTTTTTTTATGTGTTCTTGGATTCGGTTTGCCAATATTTTATTAAGAATTTCTGCATTGATGTTCATGAGCGAGATTGGTCTGTAATTCTCTTTCTTGGTTGGGTCTTTGTGTGGTTTTGGTATCAGGGTAACTGTAGCTTCATAAAAACAGTTTGGCAATGATTCTTCTGTTTCTTTTATGTGAAACACATTAAGGAGTATAGGTATCAGCTCTTCTTGGACGTTCTGGGAGAATTCTGCATTAAAACCATATGGTCCTGGGCTTTTTTTGGTTGGGAGGTTTTTGATGACAGCTTCTATTTCCTCATGACTTATAGGTCTATTTAAATTGTTCAACTGGTCTTGATTTAATTTTGGTATGTGGTACTTATCTAAAAAAATGTCAATTTCTTTTACATTTTCCAACTTTGTGGCATACAGGCTTTTGTGGTAACACCTAATGATTCTCTGAATTTCCTCCATGTCTGTTGTTATGTCCCACTTTTCATTTCTGATCATGTTAATTTGTGTGTTCTCTCTCTGCCTATTGATTAATTTGGATAGGGGTTTGTCAATCTTGTTGATTTTCTCAAAGAACCAGCTCTTTGTTTCATTGATTCTTTTTATTGTTTTCTGTGTCTCTATTTTGTTGATTTCAGCCCTCAGTTTGATTATTTCCAGTCTTCTACTTCTCCTGGGTGAGTCTGCTTCTTTTTTTTCCAGAGCTTTCAGCTGTGTTAAGTCTCTAGTGTGAGCTTTCTCTGTTCTTTTAATGTGGGCACTTAGTGCTATGAACTTTCCTCTTAGCACTGCTTTCATAGTGTCCCATAGGTTTTGAGTATGTTGTGTCTTTATTTTCATTGAATTCAAGGAAGACTTTAATTTCTTTCTTTATTTCTTCCTTGACCCAGGAGTGGTTCAGTAGTTGACTGTTCAGTTTCCATGAGTTTGTAGGCTTTCTGGGGGTAGAATTGTTGTTAAATTCTAACTTTATTCCATGGTAATCTGATAAGACACTGGTGGTTACTACAATTTATTTGTATCTGTGGATGTTTGCTTTGTTACCGAGTATGTGATCAGTTTTCAAGAAGGTTCCATGAGATGCTGAGCAGAAGGTATATTCTTTCCAATTTGGGTGGAATGTTCTATAGATGTCTGTTAAGTCCATTTGATTCATTAGCTGTTAGTTCTCTTATTTCTCTGTTAGGTTTCTGTCTGGCTGGCCTGTCTATTGGTGAGAGAGGAGTGTTGAAATCTCCTCCTATTAGTGTGTGGGGTTTGATGTGTGCTTTGAGTTCTAGTAATTTTTCTTTTACATATGTGGGTGTTTTTATATTAGGGGCATATATATTCAGGATTGAGACTTCATCCTGATGAATTGTTCCTGTTATGAATATAAAGTGTCCATCTCCATCTCTTCTAATTGATTTTAGTTTGAAGTGGATTTTGTTAGATGTTAGTATAGCCACACTCGATTGTTTCTTTGATCCATTTGATTGAAAAACCTTTTCCCAAACCCTTTCCTCTGAGATAATGTCTGTGTTTGTGGTTGAGGTGTGTTTCTTATAAACAGCAGAATGTTGGATTCTGTTTTCATATCCATTCTCTTAACCTGTGCCCTTTTATAGGTGAATTGAGTCCATTGATTTTGTTTTGGGTGGTAGAGTTTGTGTGTTTCCCTTCTTTGAGTTGTGCTGGTGGAGGGTTGTTGGATGTCTGTGGTATTACGGATGTTGTTTGCTTCCTTTAGTTGTGGTTTTCCTTCTAGCACTTTCTGTAAGGCTGTGTTTGTGGCTATGTATTGCTTAAATTTGTTTGTCCTTTACTGCAGACTGTAACTTCTAATATGCATTCCTTTGAGTCTAGGTTTGTTTTACTGTTTGCTGCTTTCCCTTTTTCTGTTCTTTTATTCTCTGGTTCTTGTCCTTTTTTTTTTGGTAGAATTTTTGGAGCTCTGCTTTATTTTGCTTCTGTATTTCATCTGCACCTTTGAGGATAAGATTCTGAATTGTGGGTTGGGGAGATGGGTATGTGGGTAAAGTGCTTGTTGTACGTGAGGATGTGAATTTGCATTCCCCACAAACCGTGTAAATCCAGATGGAGTAGTGCACATCTGCAAACCCAGCATTCCTATGACAAGATTCAGGGCAGAGAAAGGAGAATCCTGGGAGCTGTGGGCTAGCCAGCCTGGTACACACAGCTGTTGGGGGAGGCTGCTTGTTCATTTCCCAGCCACCCAGACTCCTGAAATAATCACACAGAAATCTGTATTAATTGCATTACTATTTGGACAATAGCTTACGCATATTTCTGGCTAACTCTTATATCTTTAACCCATTTTTATTAATCTGTGTATTGCTACGTGGCTGTGGCTTACTGGGGCAAGGTTTGGGTGGGCTCCAGCAGAGGCATCTATCTCCTGTGGGCAGCTACATGGCTTTTCTTTGACTCCACCTGCTCTCTATGTATGTCTTTTCCAGCCTAGCTATGTTTTGTTAGCCACTGGCTGAAACAGCTTTATTCATTAACCAATAAAAGCAACACATATACAGAAGGACTTCCCACACCATTTCCTCTTTTCTGTTTAAATAATATCAAAAGGAACATTTTAACTTTAACATAGTATAATTACATATAACAAAATAGGTATCAAGTAAGAATTACAGTTATAATATTTATATCTACTTTATCTTTTATCATAACTAAGAAAAACTATAATCATAACTATCTATTCTTCAACTCCATCAAAGACTCCAGAAGGATATAACATTACCTAAGTAAACAGCAAGTGCATTGTAAACAAATTCCAAAATTCTAGAACTGACAGAGGTATCTTGCTGCCTGGACAGTCACCCAAAGTTCTTCTGTAACATTTCAGCACCCATCTTCAGCCTACAGGCCCGTAGTACCCAGCAGACTTTTCCATGAAGCAGGAAATTTCAAAGACAGTTCTACCTATATTGGCAGTTTGTTAGTCACTTTCTTCTGTGTCCTGCAGAGTTTCTGGCTGACTCTTCCATGAAGAGAAAACCCCCAAAAGGACTGTTTTACCTCCTTTAGGAAGCTTCAGCAGTCATTTTTCTGTGGGTCCTGCAAGTCTAGTCTATACAGCATAACATCAAGCAGTCCAGGCAAGAGCAGTTTCTTGCCAAATGGCTAACAAACTCATAAGGAGCCTCTTCAATGCCCATCTTCCTGTTGATTTAATTTGTGCTGCCAGGAGAAGATGTGTCTCATTGTCATGAAAAGTCTAGGTTCTTTTTTTTTTTCGAGACAGGGTTTGGAGCCTGTCCTGGAACTAGCTTTTGTAGGCCAGGCTAAGCTCGGACACACAGAGATCTGCCTGCCTCTGCCTCCTGAGTGCTGGGGTTAGTCACCACTGCCCAGCTAAAGTCTAGGTTCTTAAAATGGTCTTCAGCTACAATATGGTACCAACGTGGACGACTACATCTACATAAAACCGGAGAGAGCTTGGGAAGTAATTCTAGACACAAAAGAACAGAGTTAAGCATGGCTTCTTGGTAGCAGCAGTTTCTGGGGTGGACTCTGTTTGCTTAAGGCAAGCGCATCTCATTTAAGAGAGGTTTCCTGACTTAGCTTTAGCTGCAAAAACCTTGCAGCTCTTTTAAGAGGTCCCACCACCAAACATTTAAATAGTGTTTATGAATAGCCGACAGCATGCTTCTTGGTGGTGGCAGGGACCTTGGAATAAACATTGCTCCTGCCAGTACCTCTACCATGAAGCTAGACTCTCAGAAAGCTAAGAAATGGGGATGATCCAGCTGTCAAAGCCATGGCCTTAATCACAGCCATATCACTTAGCAAATTAAAGACTCATGTGATCAGAAAAAGATAGGTATACAGTAAAGATAGATTCAGATGATAAAAACCTCTAAATGGTTTACAGTATGTTTAAAAATATATGTAGGCTTGGGAGATAAAAGAAAAATGATAAAGTTCTTAAAAATAAAAAAGAAAGAGAATAGTTGGATGTGGTGGCACACACCTTTAATCCCAACATATGGGAGGCATAAGCAGGCAGATCTCTGTGGGTTCAAGGACGGCCTGGTCTACAGAGTGAGTTCCAGGACAGCCAAAGATACACAGAGAAATCCTATTTTACAAAACCAAAAATTAAAAATAAAAATAAAAGAAAGAGAGTTTAAAATAAAGCCATGTAAAGATGGAAAATACACAGAATCTGGATACTATATGTGATTGTGTTGTCTTTGAATCGTTTGATGGTGGAGGGAGGAAAAACAGCTGCTAAAAGAAATTTGATTATTGATATTGCTGGATTAATCCAACATATATATGTTGAAAATGCCTTGACTTATAAATTTATGTGAAAAGATATGTTACTTTGGAGAAGAGGTTTTGCTTTTGTTTCCATAGGAAATAAGAGGCTGTGGATTCATTCTGGGATAAGAAAAATCGGGTTTGATCAAGGAAGACCCCCTGAGAAATCTCTGATAGGAACAGATGGCCCAGATGATTCAACATTTCAGAGGACCTCTTTTGGAGTTTTCTCTGAGTTCTACATCCAGAACAGTCTCAAGACTGCTGGCTGAGATGATCAAGCTTCACAGAATATTCTAGTCAGGACTTGACCATATTCCTAAATTTTCTTTAGGTTCCCATAAGATTATCAGTGCCCCAAATCAGCAGGAAGTAGCCTAGAAAACTAAGCCCACATTCCTTAAAAAATGTATTATGAATGTTTATCTTTGTTTAGAGTTTTGGTTACAAGTTGTTATGTATAATGATCAGGAAGAAAGCTAAACAAAGAAGATTAGATACAGAGTTCTTGTTTTGGAAAAAGGTGGGGGAGTGCTGTGGGACTATGTTCTTATAACCTATAAAGATTTGTCACTTGTCTTGATTTAATAAAATGCTGACTGGCCAGTAGCCAGGCAGGAAGTATAGTCGAGGCAACCAGAACAAGAGAATTCTGGGAAGAGGAAAGGCTGAATCTGCAGTTGTCACCTAGACGCACAGAAAGCAAGTTGAGAATGCTTCACTGATAAAAAGGTACCAAGTCATGTGGCTAATACAGACAAGAATTATACGTTAATTTAAGATGTAAGAGTAAATAAGAAGCCTGATCTAATATGCCAGCAAGTATATAAAGAATATAGACCTCTGTGTGTTTCTTTGGGCCTGAACGGCTGCTGGACCAGGCAGGACAGAAACCTCTGTCAACATACAGCCTTAGAGAATAGTAAGACACCACATCTTAGACAAATTTGGAAGACAAGGAGTGATGCCTGAAGTTGTCCTCTGACTTCCACATTTGTATCATGCCCAAACATGTGCACCCACCCACCCACACATCTACACACTCACATATACACACACGCACACACAAAATAGATTCTAGGTTTGCTTTTACTATTGCTCCAGCATTTCTGGGTCAGTCCATTCTCCCTCCACTCTCCCCTCCCCTCTTTCCTTCTTAGACTAGAACCTACAATGGAGACCAAACTGGCCTTGGATTCACAGACATCTTCCTTTCTCTGTCTTCCAAGTGCTAATTGCTGGGACTAAACACATGTGTTGCCTCGCCCAGAGCATTTTCTCATGTGAATCTCATCACTTTGAGTGGATATCCGGGTGTGCATGCAGGATTGGAGACTGAGCTGAGCATTCATGCTCAGAAACAGGCCACATCTTCCTTTCAGCTGTTGACTTAAGCCAGTCTCACCTGAAAGTGAGCTGTGTTTGTGGTTTGCTGCGGCCCTCATCACCTCACTCTCCCACAGCCTCCCATGTCTTTAGCGGAGAGCTGCTGGGTTGCTGCCTTGGTCAGTGCTCCACCTGCGAGCACATCTCTTCAGAGCTTCAACGATATTCCCAGCTTGGAAGGCCCATCTGGCATCTGTATCACAAAGATGTCCTTCCTTCTTGTGCTTGTCCTTCTCCATGGTCGATGGGAGCTACTTGTTACTATGCACAACCCCTGCCTTAGAGACAGTGCTATTTCTTGGCTTCTTTTCTCCAGCCTCATCTCAGGCAGGCCCAATACGGCACTTTTTAAATGCTTCTGCTCCTGCTTGTACCCAGAGAGAGTTAGGTTTGTGGTGGGAACCAGTTGCTCCCCACCATGGTAGCTGACTTCTGTTTTCATCACTGTAGGGTCCTGTAAATGAGTGATTTTTCTTCCCAGGGTATGTGGTGCCTTGGGAAGGAGGGTCAACTGCCCTCCCCATAGGCACTTTCCAGCTCCTGACTTTGCTGTGACTCTTGGAGAGTGTGTGAGAAGATTCCAGAAGGCCATGCTTCATGCCTGTTCCCTGGCCACCAATACCACATCTAGGACCTTGTTAAAGAATAAGTGCACGTCCTGCCTACCCCGTCTCATGTGAGTGGGGCAGTAGAGCGGAAGACTTTCTCAGTTTACCTTTTTGCTTTAGGAAGTAGTTAAAATTTTGGCTGCTTTCTTATGACTGGCTTTTACGGCAGTCTTACTTCCACAAAAAGCAACTCATGCCCTCAGAGGCCTTCAGCATCCTTTGGAATGGACTTCCCTCAACTTCCTTGTGATCCTCACAGGCTCACAAGCGTTACAGTTTTGCCAGTTCTTCTAGCTTTGTTTGTTGTGCTTTGGTGGGAGCTATTCTCTTTGCAGCTTTCTACATCTTAAGCTCCAGTGTGGAGTTTCTGTCTGCATTTTGATTTTTCTTTTTACTAGTTATAGCCATGTAATTTTTTCGCATACATCTATAATTTTCTCTCTTTATGCTTTGATTTGATGTTTTGATTAGGGCTTCCCTAGTATAAACAAACAGACAAGAACCATGTTTCTTCATACCACGTTTACATTTTGTTATTTTACAATTCAAAAATTTAATCCACCCATGCAACATGATATGTTAATTCACATGGGTTTCCCTCCAGGAAGCTATCTAGTCGACCCATTTGTTGGATAAGTCAGCTTTGCTGTATGACTTTGCAAATGTGGGCAGTCCCAGGTGGAAGGCAGAGCAAGTCCCAGACATGGCCCTTGGTAGTAGCTTGGGCCTGGACATCACTATGGCCCTGTGGACAGTGCAGGTCCCCCAGAGCAGTGTGGTCCTGGCAGCGCCATGACCTCTGGACATCAACATGTTCTTAGGTGGATGATCAGACACCAGGCATCTGCACAGCCCTCAGGTGTAACAAGAGCCACCAACATCAACTCAGACCCTGCCTGCTGTGGACCCAGATATGGCCCTAGGCAGCAGTTCAGGCTGGATGTCATCATGGGGCCCCAGTGGCAGCACAGGGTAGCCAGATCACCATAGCCCTTGGATACCAACATGGTCTCAGGTGGCTGTCAAGTCCTAATTGTAACTGCTGTTGGAAATCATTGTTAAAGCTGTCATGTATTAAAATTTCATAACAACTGGATGAGAGGTATAGCTCATTGGTAAAGCTCTGGCCTAGTATATATGTAGCCAACAGAAAAGTGATTACAACAATATTAAGCTGAGCAAAGCAGAGTATAAAATATAATGAGCCATCAACCTCAAATAAAGGATATAAGAAGCTTGATCTTTGAATAGAATTATATTTGGATATTTTTGTGTATATGTATATGGGTGTGTGTTTGCACATGTATATATGTGTGCATGTGGAGGCCAGAGGTGGACATTAGATGTCTTCCTCAGTTATTTTTATTATGGGGTGCTACTCCTGTGCATCTGGAGGTTACAGGGCAGTGTAGGTCCTGGGGATCAAATTCTGGACCCCAGAGTTGGCAGCAAGAATCTTTTTGCCTGCTGAGCTATCTGGCTACCCCCAGTTTTAAGAAAGTATGGTTCTGTGTCTACCCTATAGGATAGGCACCCTTGCGGGCTGTCTTCCTTGGGTTTTCATAAGAGAAAGGTTGATTTGATAAGTTGCTCAGCCTCCAGTGCCATTTTTAGCTAACAGTTGCTTTCTTGCCTTAGTGTAAGCCATGTGTGAAAAACAGGAGCAGAAGAGTTTAGTCCCTCATCCAAGAACTTAGAAACTGTTTTCTATAGGGATACGTCTATGTATAGGGGTTATGTCCCCTATACTGGTGTATACTGCCCTAGACAGTGCACAGGTAGGATTCCTAATGCCACTTTTAATTGGAGATTTTCAGTGTTTGTCATTATTCTTGGCAGGGGCTGAGTCTGTGTGTGGTGTGTGGATTCTTAAGTAGATATGACAAAGGGTATTTCCGTATTCTTCTATTAGCTTGAAAATAACCTTAATATTATAGGGAGAAAGTTGCTAAAGTTGGAAATGTGTAGAAACTTTCACATAGTTATTAATGCACAATCCTTATGTATATCTATATGGAGCTGAGATAATGATGATCATTTATGATTTTTGAAATAGTGGGCAATGGTGCAAAGGTAATACTCATTCAGTAAAGACTATACCTTAGTTTTGATCTTTTCCTGGGCTGGTGGCTTTTAGTATTGGTCAGTAGCAGCATGATGCAACCCACTGCCTATGCAAAAAAGACAAGAGAAATTGTGATATATGCTTTTATGTGTTGTTTGTGGATACATATGTGCATGTTTATATGTGAAGCTATGATGGTTATGAAATAAAGTTTTGTGGGATTGGAAACACCTGTGTGTTCAAGATATTAAAATATACAATGAAATTTCTCAAGATCATAGAGCTGAAAAGTCAGTGCCTTAACTTTCTTTATCATGCATTCTCCAGTTTCAACTATTTTCTTTAAATTTTTGTATTGTGTGTTAACACCCTATTTTTTGAAAATATAACATGAATGAGCTGGAGAGATGTTTTAGCGTGTAAAGGCACTTGCCACCAAGCCAGCCAAATGGGATTCAGTTCCTTGAACTCATATAGTAGAAGGAGAGAACCAACTCCCTCACGTTGCCCTCTGACCTCCACATGCATGACCCCACACATACACACAGAGAGAATAAGCACAAAGTGTAATTAAAATACGTACCTGTCCTATAATTTAGATAAATGTCAGTTTTAAGTCTTCTGTGTTAGCGCTTTTAAAACATGTCTCCTTTCTTAACTTTCCTATTCTTATTGCTTTGCTTATTTGCATGTGAAAATGCTTTTAGCTCATTCAGTTTATCAGATGCCCCTTTTCTTTCAAAGATCTTCACACTCTGGCCTCCTTTTTCGGTGTATCTGGTTGAGAAACTGACCCGAACATTATCCTTTACTGTTATTTTGGCCGAGCACCCTCTAGATAATGTCTGAACAGTTGTGCTTATGAAAGCACCAGTTTCAGTATGGAATATGAACCATTGTCTTGGACTTGGACCGTTTGGCTGGGAAGAGAAATCTTTTTTGAAGTCAGACACTACCGGCTTTTATAGAGTATTGCTTTTGGGTGAGTCTGATCAAATTGCTTCCTTCCTGTTCATTCATGTTAGTGTCCCCCCGTCTTCCACACTCCTGTCATTTGGCTTTGCTGTCATAACTGCTGCCGCATCAGTAAGTGAGGATTATAAAGCTCAGGATGTCAGCATGGGTGTGACCCCACCCTTCATTCTGTGGACTGGGGAGTTAACTGAGTTTACATTCTTCTAATCAGGGACATGTATTATTTCTTTGATTTTTTACTGTGCTATTTGTAGTTGTTATTGTCTATGCTGAAAATAGGAGAGTGGACCACTTGGATTGTGTCTCTCAGCCTTTTTAGTCAACGTTCCTAATTCTAATGCCCATATCCTTATTATTTTCTCTTCTCTTCTCTTCTCTTCTCTTCTCTTCTCTTCTCTTCTCTTCTCTTCTCTTCTCTTCTCTCCTCCTCTCCTCTCCTTCCTTCCCCTCTCCTGCACTCCCCTCCCCTCCCCTCCTCTCCTCTCCTCTCCTCTCTTTTCTTTTCTTGGAGTGTATTTCAGCTGTGAAATAGTCCTAGGCATGCTGTTACATTGTCTGGTTGATTGTTCATCAGTTTTCAGCTTATATACACATCTTTCTCTGGGAAGTAGCTTGGTGGGAAAGTTACCAGCATTGTATTAGGTCTTTAACTGGGGTTTGTTCTGTCCAGTTTTGTTTTGCTTTTGTTAAGTCATTTGGTGTATGTGCTTGTAAACTGTTTCTTGTTCCCTTACTCTAAGGGACCTAACACAATGAAAGACCTAATGCAGTTCCCATGCTTGTGCGCCAACACTTTCATTGTTGCACATAATCTTTCTATTTTCTTTATTTCTTTCCTTTTTTAAAATTTTTAAAATTTTATTTATTTATTCATTTTTATTTTTGTTTTTTCAAGACAAGGTTTCTCTGTGTAATAACCTTAGCTGTCCTGGAACTAGCTTTTGTAGACCTGCCTGGCCTTGAACTCACAGAGATCCACCTGCCTCTGTCTCCTTAGTGCTGGGATTAAAAGCGTGTGCCACCACACTGTTGACACATAATCTTTCTAATGAGGAGAAACAATAGACCTATAATCCCTGGTCATTTGGTAACAGTCCTAACCTCTTCTTCCTCTTCATCATGAAGAGTAAGTACTGTTGTAGCCTGAAGATGGCTTATGAGAATGCCGGGGCCCAGAAGTGTGCTAAATTTAGAAATTTATGGATTTTATAAGAGTTTGACCACTTTTAATAACAAAATAAAACAAACAAACAGAAGAAACGAAATACCCCCAACTCTTTTCCTTCAATGCTTTGAATCTGAAATTGTTTTGGGGTTTTGGATCAGAGATGTTCCCCCGTTAATATTGGGGATATTAGGTCCTTAGACTTTCACACTTCAGGATGCCCTCTTGCTTTATTTGTTGTTCCCTTTGGTCTCTAGGCTCCCCACCCCCACTTTTACTTTTTTTAAGAGGAGATTTGTCCAAATATGGCAGTTCTTAATGAAAGCACGGCATCTCATGGTGTGAACAGGACTTGATCAATGGCCGGGCTTCTAGCTGATAGCCCTTCCCTTGAAGCTCTGGTTGAGTTCCTTAGAGACTTGCTCTTTAGAGTGTACTGTGCCTTCCTCTACTGTCACACCTCTGCTTCCCGTCTTCCACACGTCCAATAAATGTGCTTTACCTGCATGAGTTCTTCCTGACTTCTTTCCTATTCTGAACATGGATGGATCTTTTATTCTCCCTTACTTTGCTTTTAGTGGGATCATTTAAAAGAAAAGGGAAAAAAAGTCAGCATAGCTGGTTGTTAAATATGGCACTGTAATCTTTCCCCAAGATTGAAGAAAACCTGTGTAGAAACTGGTATCTGCTCGCTGCTGTTAAGGAGAGACCTATGGTGCCACAGCAGGGTAGAATGCCCTAGCATTTTAATTCTAAGCTTAGAGCCTTAATGATATCTATCTATCTATCTATCTATCTATCTATCTATCTATCTATCTATCTATATCTGTGTGTGTGTGTCAAAAAATAACATTTACAAAAGAGAGTTTAAATAACATCTCAAATACTGTTTAGGTTATCTAGCAAATTATGTAGTTCATTGTGGGAGTCTTTTTTACTTAGAAATAAAATAGAATGAAATTTCCTAAGGGGAAATGTTAAAAGTATAAACAAGCTTTGTATATTTTAAACGTACAAGTGCAAGCTCATTATTGGTTTCTAAGATACACGCACAGAGATTTACATATTTTGTCCGCTGAGAGGTTTCTACATACAAATGAAATAGAAAACCAAATAAGAAATCCACCCAACTGTGCACAAGATGCCAGCATCACAAATGTAGATACTGTGAGAACCCAGAGAGGCCTTCAGCAGCTCTTTTTGCCTAAGTGGTATCTTTTAGCTGTGTTTCAGTTTATTCTGAATTTAATATAGAGAGTTTTTAACTGGACCAAGCAATTTTGCTTCTGCGTCCATCTCCTTCATCCCTGACAAACCTTGCAGTTTGGTGAAAGGAGAGCTCATGGGGGCTGGGACGAGGAGTGTCCATCCATCCACTATGCAGGAGAAGTCACTTGTTTGCTTCACTGGTTGGTTCTCCTATCATGTCCATGTCCCTTCCGTGTCTCAGTGATTATGTCCTTTAGAAGCATGTTACAGAAGGTCCCTGGCAGAGCCCAGGGACTCACTTTACTTGATTTCCTTTTCCTATATGGTACTGCTGAGCCTAAAACCTTTAAATTACCAGGCTGTATTTTATTTTTGAGATCTGCATTCAGTTCGACTGGTCTGTTTCCATGCCAGGTTCATGCTGTCTTGGCTACTGCAACTCTGTCATGTGCCTTGGAGTTAGGCATTGTGATGCCTTTAGCTTTGTTCTTTCTGCTCAGTATCTGGGTTGAATTTGGGTTTCCTGCCTAGTTCTAGAAAGAATGTTGTTGGTATTATGATAGATGTTGCATTGGATCTATAAATCATGTTGGGATTTGAAAAGTGTTCTAGTTTATAAACAGAAAGCCTTCCATTTTTTAATGTGTTCTTCAGTTGATTCTATTAGTGCTTCCTAATTTTTGAAGCAAATTAATAAAAACTCAGAAATTGGGGCTCAACCTGAAGACCCGAACATCAAAACAGCCAGTCACTGACTCTTACCTTTACCTTAGTCAGAAATGGTGATCCCGCCTCCAGGAATCTCAGAATGAGACGGTATCTGAGAGCTGTTTCCTCCCATCTTATATTCCTTTCTAGGGCTGGGATTAAAGGTGTGCACTACTGGAATTAAAGACATGCACCACCTGGTTTCTATAGCAACTAGTGTGGCTACTGGGATTAAAAGTGTGTGTCATTGTGGCTCCTGGGATTAATGTGTGTGTTACCGTCACCTGGTCTGTAAGATTGACCAGTGGGGCTGTTTTACTCTCAGATCTTCAGGCAAGCTTTATTTATTAAAATAGAGTTGCAATGCCACTACAAATATTTATTGTAATGATTTTTGCCCTTTTGGTTAAACTAATTCCTACTTATTTTGTCACTATTTGGGATGTAATTCCTTTAATGGTTTCTTTCTTATTAGTCTGTAACTTGTTCATATCATGCTGCTGTTTTTGTATGTCGATTTTATATTCTGAAAGTTTAATGAATACATTTATCAGTTTTAGTATCTTCTAGTGGATTCTTAAGAATTTTCTATGTGGAGAATCATAACATGTGCAAAAAAGGGCATTTTGATTTTGACTTTTTTCTTTCTTGGATATATACATTCACCTTTTTTTTTTTTACTTGCCTTATTGTCCTGGCTAAACCTTCTATTATTAGATTCAGTAATAACATTGAGCCCATTTACAACCTTTTCTTGTTTCAGATACTAGAGAAATCATTTTCAGCTTTTCCTACACAGTGTTATGTTGGTTATGGTTCTTTCAGATATAGCCTAAAATAGGCTACAGCATGATATTTACATCTTTAATTTGCTTAAATATTTTTTTCTTATTGTGTAGTGGCTTTGACTTTTATCAAATAATTTTCCTTCATCTTCTGAGACAGTCAGAAGGATTTCATATCTTTCAGTTTGTTGATGTGGTACATTTGTTAGGTCATATGTTGAACCATCCTTGTATTCCTGAAATAATACTTGATTATAGTGAATTATATTTTTGATATACCATTGTTGAATTTGATTGATAGCCATTTGTTGGGTATTTTTGTTCATATATTCATCAGCAATAATAATTTATATTTTATTAATTTTTATTGTGTTTCTATTTTTTGTGTGTTCAATTCT
The DNA here is from genome assembly GCA_004026605.1 of Ondatra zibethicus. NCBI lineage: Eukaryota > Metazoa > Chordata > Mammalia > Rodentia > Cricetidae > Ondatra > Ondatra zibethicus. The sequence goes on along the minus strand of PVIU01008155.1, from coordinate 68,967 downwards.
GACCTTATAGGATATACTTGGAAGAATTCTTTCCTTTTAAATTCTTCAGAATAATTTGAAAAAAAACCCAATGTTAGTTTCTCTTTTAAAATCTTGGTAGAACTCATCAGTAAATGATACCTGCATTTTTTGTTACAAGGTTTCCTTTTTTGAAATTATTAATTCTATTTCTCCACTACTCATCAGTCTGTTTAGGTTTCTGTATCTCCATGGTTCTGTTTTACCAAGGTGTAGGTGTGTGTGTGTTCAGATATGAGGGAATTCTGCAAATGTGCACATGTGAATGTAAATTGAACACATGTGATCTACAGTGTAACTTGAGTCTGATGCTCTTTGGTTGACCATTTTGGTTTTTTAAACTTACTTTTTGCTATGGATGATATATACATTGGTGAGAGTCAGATATTAAAGTGACCAACTATTACCTTATTATCTCTGACCTCTGTCTTTAAGGCTAATTGTATTTGATTTTAAAAATTCTCTGATATTATTTGAATATATATTTAAATTGCTTTACCTTGTTGAAATGATCCCTTTCTTGTGAGAAATATACACAACATATTTTGGGAGATTGTTGCTCATACTTCAGACACACTTAGTCTTTCTCACTTATACTTTTTTATCATTATTTTAATTTTTAAAATTGGTACCCAGGCTTTAAGACCTTCCAGAAAGCCACAGCAATTGGTTTCTGTTTTTTCCTTAAAACTGTGACTCAATACAAATCTTGACACTTTGCTTTTGAGTGATTTGGTGTCTTAGCCACTATTCTATTGTTGTGAAGAGAAACCAGGACCAAGGCAACTCTTAGAAAAGAAATCATTTCATTGGGTCATTGGTTACAGTTTCAGAGGTTTAGTTCATTGCCGTTATGGAGGAGAGCATGGTGGGAGCATGGCAGGAGCACAGCAGGTTGGTGCTGAAGAAGTAGTTGAGAGCTAAATCCCGATCTGCATAAGGAGAGGGAGATACTAGGCCTGGCATGGGCCTTTGAAACCTCAGAGCCCATCCCAATTGATACACCTCCTCCAACAAGACCACACCTCCTAATCTTTTCAAATAGTGCCACTCCCTAGTAACTAAGCATTCAAATATATGAGCCTATGGGGGACATTTTCATTCAAATGCTATACTTGGACAGACTCTTCACTTCCTTCCTTCCTTCCTTCCTTCCTTCCTTCCTTCCTTCCTTCCTTCCTTTCTTCTTTTCTTCCTTCTTTGGTTTCTTTTTCTTTCTTTTGCACTTTTCAAAACAGACCTTTATGCCAGCCTAATTCATTCAGATTTTTCAGAGTCTCTCTCTACCTCATCAAGATTATATCCTACCATGGAGCTCAGCAAACTTTCTAAAGTTTCATACAAGTCTCAAGGTCTGCTAAGTCAGCATCTTAATCCATCTGTGACCACTGTCCTACTGGGCCTGGTGAACTGGTCATCAAAAACCACTAGGTAATACCTGTCCTTTCTTTGTTACCTTTTAACCCTTGATATTCATAGAGACCTCAGCTGGCCATAGCCAGATGTCCCTAATGGCTCATAAGCCCCTTCGCTCAAGGACTATGGGTAATTAAATTCCTCAGTTTGCCTGCTTCCACAGCACACAGAATGTCTCATTCATCACCATGCTCCACAGCCTCAAGGGCTAGACTCTGAGGGGCTGTTTCACTGTTTGTCTAAAAATCTTTCTCAGTTCCTGTAGTTGCTTAAAAGTTTCTCAGTTGCTGAAGCTGATGCTGATTGTCCTAGGTTCTTACATTAGGCCCTAATTAAGACCCCTATCTGCACGATGAATCATGGCTTTCCCCATTCATTTCTACTACAGGTTGGATCTGAGAGGCATATTCCATCTCTCCCACTATATTCTCTTCCTCTCCACTCTGATTCTTCCCATGAGTTCCAAAGGAGAATCCTTTAGAATCTAAGAAGGAATTCTCAGCTCAGATCTAATTTTCCTTTCCATCCTGCCAAGCTATGAAGAACTGCAAGCCAACAGCTCCATTTAATCCCCTTCTTTCCCACATCTGGTAAATCAGAGGCAAATGCAGTCGGTGGTATCCACATACCATTTTACCGTTGTGCTTTCTCCTTTATGCAGGGATGTTCCCTTTGAGAAGACAGTGAGCCTAAGTTGCCTCTTATAACAAAGGCCACACAATTGGCACCAGAGTAGGCTTCTGATTCTATCTCAAGTGCAACTCTGTCAGGGGTCACACTACATTCTCTAGAACACCAGGGGTTGTAGGAACAGCCCCATACTCAAATGATGGCCCCATTCATAAAGGATGCTTGTCATCTCTCATACCAAGCAGAAGAAGGTTATTTGCTTTGGATTCCTCCCAGGTGTGCTCCATTGTCAGATAGCACAGTTTTTGTTGTGTCCTGTCACCCACCTCAGGGAGTCCAACCCTGCCCAACAAAGCCACACCATTCCATACCACACCGGGAAACTGTGCCCTGCATATATGCTCTATCCTTAGAAAGCTCAGCAAGCTCAGCCACAGACTTTAGCACCATCCAACCATCCCTCCTTTTCTCATCTTTTGTTCTCTTGGTCTCTGGTTGGGTACCAGTCCTATCATGTGACTTTTCCTGTAAAGGCACAAACCCATGTCTACTCATCCCAGACTGAGCACCAACGGGCTAAAAGACAGTTCTAGTCAACTCCAGTTCCACGATCCTGTGATTTTCTTGGGTTACTTCCAGAGTGGCTGACTTAAAGGCAGCTGCATCCTTGAAAATTGTAGCCCAAGCAGGGATACAACTCAAGTCCCTGGAGTCTCCTGAACAATTGTCAAACAGTACGACCACTTGGGGTGTCCCCTCCCCAGGGGTCGCTTACTGCTTTTGTAACTTTGGGGATGGGGTTTGCAACTCTTGCTTTATTTATGTTCCTCCATGTAGAAGGGGATGCTTTAATTAGAAGGAAATGTCTATACAACAGAGGGTAACTGTGAAGTCCCAGAGGTGGGAACATGCAGGAATCTGGCCTCTAGAGGATATGAATTTGGGCTGTAGTTTTCATCATATATGACACCTAGACTGGAGTTCACAGGAAGACCCTGTGAGATTCTTCTTCAAGGCAAAACTACTGTGTAGGTTCTAGGTTCCATCAACTGGGCTACAAGCCTGTGATGACTGGGAAAATTTCCCAAAGCTTGGAGGCCAGGGTCTGTACTGACAGAGTGTGTTGGGTTTCTCTCATGCTCACTTTCCTTTGGTGTCCAGCTGTGGATATGAGGTTACAGTTGTGGGGGAACTTAAATTCTCTTCTCTCCCTGACACTCTGAGTCTTACAAGGATCTAGTCTCTCCCTCGCTGATTGCCAGCATCTTCTATGGCTGTCTACCTCAAGATGAGCTATGAGCCTGTTGTTGTATGTCTTTGTGGTAGATGAGGCAAGCACTCCACACTTCTACTCAACCATTTTGGATTTTAAAATGAACAAGGTGAACCCCGTTATTTTATTCAGCTTAAAATCCACCCAAGTCTGTGGTGACTTCAACCGGTTTATGGGTGTAGTAATGACACTACTTATGAGCATTCTGTTATTAAGCTCTAGTCTTCCTTCACGTCAGGTACCATTGTCAGCCTTTTATCCATGTCACCATGGATTCTCACATCAGCTCCCTGCCTTAATATTTTTCAGACAGGGAAAGCAAGGTGAAAAAAATTGAAATCATTTGCTGAAAGCCTCACAGGAGCTAGGAGGTGGCAAAGCAGTGAAACAGGAGCATGAAGGCATGGGAGTTCTGGGGACTTTACCCTCATAGTGCGTTCTAGTTACTTCTGTGTGGTTAATCACCCTCTGCCATACACACTTGTATTAGGAAGGCTTTCAGATTTAAATAAATCAAAACAGATACCTTTATATCAGGTACTTAATTTACAACCCATTGGCCGACTACCATATTAGAAGTATGAGTTTACTTTGTATCTCCCTAATCATGTATTCTTTTTTCTGAGGTTGAAAGTGAGGAACAGAGTGCATGTGTTTCTCAAGTACCAGCCATTCTATAATACAATTTGGTATTCTAGTAACCTATATAAAGTCAATGGCAGATAGTGGCTGAACTACCAACAAAGATCTTGACTTAAAATTAGCATTTGCCAGGGTACTGAATAACGTCTAAAAAGCCAATTTACCATGCATAGGAACAAGTTGTGAAAGATTTCTCAGAAACCTTAGTGATCCCAAGAGATTTGATTTGTTCAATTGTGTGTCTAGCGTGATACCTTTTAACAGGAAGCATTTTGTCTCTTTTCAGCCTGTAAAGTGATAATTGCTAAGTGACAGGTATCTGAGCTTGTCTTAACAAAATATCCTAAACTGCATGGCACAAAGAAGAGGAATTTACTTCATCACGATTCTGCAGAACTAGAGTCATCTCATCACTTTTATTGACAACTTTTGACCTTGGATCTTGGACTTGCAACAGTTTGATTTCCGGTGGGGGCTCTGTTCTCACTTGTCGGTGGCCCATCCTTTTTCCTGAAAGCTCATATGACCTTAAGTTTCTGTGAGCATAGAGTGAGTTCTCCAGTGGCTCATATGACAAGAACACAAGGATGCTGAGTTGGGACCTGACCCTTAGGGCCTCAACATTAACTACATTCATTTTACAAAGTCCTTTAAGCATGGCCACATTGGGGTTTTTGACACATAGATTTTAGGGTGACACAGTTCACTGTATGACACTGTTTTGCACCATAGGTAGTGTAGGGCACTTGTCAAATGCAGGAAGACTCAGTACAGAGTCAGGTTATGTGTATATAATCATCCATGCCATGCATCGTAAAGTCTAGTGTTCCTTGATAAGCACTGAGCATCTAGTCATCTCAATAGCTTTATTATCTTTAGAAATAATCAGCTTTTTTCTTTTGGTTTCTCTGCAGCTTTGGAGCCTGCTCTGGAACTCATTTTGGAGACCAGGCTGGCCTTGAAATCACAGAGATCCATCTGTCTCTGCCTTCCAAGTGCTGGGATTAAAGGTGTATGCCACCACTACCTGGCTAATAATCAGTCTTTTAAGTGATGGCATTCTGGGCAAAATATAGTAGAAACAATAGACTTCTGCTTAAGAAAAACGATGGGAGGAAAGCCTTTAAATTAGGTAGTATTTTGAATTATGGAAGAAGAAAAAAATTGTAACTTATTAGAAATGATAAACTTTGGGAAATGCTTAGTTAACTTTCAAAACTAAGGTAACAAACAGATGTATGGTAGAAAATACTTATTATAGTTTTTTGAAAGTTTTTGAAAAACATTTACTTGTCCAATCTATGAGAGAACAGTAATAGTTATTCTTGCGGAGTGCTCCAAGCAAATGACATAATTTTCTTTGAGAAAGATTGGGAAGTAGAGTGTACTTTTTGGACAGAGGAGGGAGGCCCTCAGTGGAAATGGAACAGAGGTGCCTAATTCATTAACTAAATTTTGCTGCATGGCTTCTCAGGGAGAGACATGTAATATATCCAATATGCGCTTCTTTTTACATTAATTTTGTTATGATCATAGATGTCTGTAACGCTCAACATCCTTCATTTTCTCCAGGGCAGCCCCTTTCCACTTAAACAAATCTCTACCAACTATTTAGTTGATGTTCTTTCCAATTCTTGACTTATATCTTCCACACAATCCATGGCTCTGCATGGTATTCAAATAATTCTTCAATATAACTTTCGTTGCCTTTATACATTCCTCATCTTATGTAATCTTTGCATCATAGAACATCTTAGATAGTCAGTGAGGTACTGAAAGTTTTATTTGGACTGTTGTTGGTTGGGGGGACTGTTTTTTTTTTTCTTGGTAGGCATATATCTCTTCTAATGATCTTTAGTAAATACACAGCAAGAGCGACCCATCCCATATAGATCATTCTCCAGAAGGACAATATCTAGAAAACTGGGGAGGGAGTCAGACTATCAGTGAGCTGCCTATCTTCGTACCACAGGTGTGCTTCTGCTGTGATGGTTTGTTCATTCTAGCTACTCGAGCATCTCTGTGAGGGTCCCCTCCTTCTGCAGACACACAGCTGCCACTCCCAGTTGGTAGTATCTTTATACACTATCAGTTGAATTCCATTCTCCTTTCTTTTATAATACAGTTTCTCAGATAGTCATGACTGCACACAATTTTCCACTTCCTGCTTGCTCTCATCCCAACCAAGACCTATCTCTCTGCTTTCTTGCCACTTCTCTCAAGGTCATCAGTGACCTTTTACTTGGTAGTCTTTGTCTTTTTTGGATTCCCAGAAACTTTGACATGATTACCCTCTCATCCTTACAGCCCTGTTCTTGGGGCCTCCTTCCTGTCCATCATGCTCTCAGCCTTGCTCCTCTTTCTAGGCAATGCTTCCTTTGAGCCTCTTAACATAGAAATGATTCTTTTCCTTATTCACTAGTCGGAATTTTCCCTTTGGAGATTATACCTAGTTTCATGCTTTTCAACACCCTATATGAGCACATGTTTGTCTTAAAGTCAGACCTCCCTCTCCCCTGAGCTGCACACACAAATATCCAATGGTATATTTGATTTTCCTCAGTAGCGTGTGTCTGTGCATGTGTGTGTGTGTGTGTACGTGCACGTGTGCACACACATGTATGTGATCTTAGGTAATTCTCAGCTCAAAATTTCAAGTGGCGGCCTATCCCTTTTAGAGCAAAATGAGCCATGAGGCCCCATGTAATCTGCCCATTCTGCCTTCATTACTGTCCACTAACTTCCCCTTCCCATGCAGCTTCCATCACAAGGGAGAAGCTTTTCTCACTGCCATGATTTCTCACATAACACTCTGCTGTTAACTTGTTATGCCTTTCCTAGTTTAAATTGGCTCTCTTCTGGTTTTTCCTTTTTTCATCATTAAAATATGAAAGGTCCACCGGAGGTTAACCTTTTTGGTAGTCTGCTTTGATGCTGTATTTCCATGTGCCTAGCACACAGGAAATTCTAAAAATTATTTATTAAGTAAATATAGCTAACAAGATAAATGACGGTGACTGAAGTATCTCATGATATTCATTAAATAGTTTAAGCCTATGTATCACTCACTACATAAGTAATTGCATATGATGAACGTGACTTTCGAGAGGCCCAATTACTACTTCTGGAGCTGACATGCGTAGCTCAGCTTTTCTGATTCTGCAAGTCCTCCCCTGTTGCCTTTCTTACACGAGATGATATGCCTACCCCCATCGTTTGTAAGGTATTTCCATTTGCTGTTACTACATGAAGTCACTTCCTTCTTTATTTCTCTGCCCTCCAGGGCTAGCAGAGAACCTGGAGGGACTCAGGAGATGTTTGTCTCCCTAAGTATTGACCAGACCCAGCTAATGACTGCTTCTGTGCTGTGATCTTTCCTTTCTTGAATAAACATTTCACTTTGGGATGGGGTTAGGGTAAACAGTTTAAGACTAAGGGAACTACATTGGAATGCTGGCCATGGTTTTGCAGCAAGCACTGGTGAACCACTGCTCCCTTCTTTCATGTCCTGAATCTTGTATTCACTGTCTCTCTCCTCTGTTCTGCTTCCATGGAGAGAAATTCCAGTGACCAGGGCTGCATCAAGTCAGTATCTTCTGAGGAGATGGCTGGGGCATGAGACTTCTCTTTGAGGGTGTATTTTCTAATGGTGGGCAGGAGGAAGAGGAGAAGGGATTCAATAGGAAAGAACCCCGGGGAAACACTAGCATGAGGAGGCCTTCCCAGCCCATGGCCTCTCTCTGTCCTGACTTTCTAGTATGCTCCCCCAGAAGTTCTTCTGTTGTATACATGGCTTTGTAGTCTAGCCATTTCACAGCAGAAGAGCCTTTCTTGACTAGGACAAATGAATATTTTCCCTGTTGTTTGAAATTTTTCTTAAAGGCATATTTAATAATAAAAATCCTGATATGTATTTAAGCTATTTATCCTTCAGATAAAGTTAATCCACCCTCCATAGAAATTCTGAAGCAATCAATTTTTATTGCAAGGATTATCAAAACCCCTTTAATAGTGCTGTACACATTAACTATTCTGGAGAGTGAGAGAAGAGGCTTCTTGCAGTTTATAGCCCTGTGAATATTTTAAGTCTTCCCGTTTGAAAAGAAAATATGCAACCCTTGAATGCACCTTCAGAGGCGTGGAAAAGAATGACAACAGTTTCAAGCTTCCCCATCTCAATAAGATGTCTTACAGAGAGAGCATCAAGAGCCACCTATTCTACAGTCTGGCAGATCACTGTATACATACATAGGTGTGGGCAAAATGAAAAGTACTAAAAATCCCTATATCTACCCATTCCTCTGCCCACGCAGGCAAAGCATGAAGGGAAACCATCTAGCAATTGACAGAGTTCTATGGGCAGGGTCAAGAGGGTGAGACTTTACTTTCTTTTTGTCCAGTGTCCCTCTAGAAAAATCCCCACTTCTGAATTAGTTTTCTCTCCCCCTAGCCCATACTCAAGCCCTTCAGTCCCCTAAGAGAAGTTTCATGGATGGCCTGTCACTCATTATTACATTATTAACATTGGCCGAAATTTTCAGGTTGGCCCCACCCATGAAAAAATTCCTCTCTTATTGAAAGGGGAAACTTCTCTCTGTGGGAAGCGAGCCAGTCTTCCTAGTGGGGTTACATATCAGGTGTTGGTCCTGTGCATTTTTAGAGGTAATTTACTACAAAAGACACTAGTTTGTATCAACCTTCATGCTTTCCTCCATCTTACAACACCATATATCACACATAGTCATCTTACATTCATGGCAATGAGTTTTCTGTGGTAGCTCAACAATAGCCTTCCCAAGGGGCTATTTAGATACTTGGCTCAGAATTGTTCCAGGCGATAAGCATGTTTCTGGATGAGATTAGCATTTGAGTTTGTTGTCTAACTAGTTCATCTTTCCCAGTGTGTGCAGACCTCAGCCAAATCCCCAAAGGCCCAAATGGAATAAAATGGCTGATACTCTCCTGGGAGTAGGGGGAATGACCTTTTCCTTACTGATTTACTTTTGAGCCTAGCAGTCTTTTTCTGCCCTTGGTCTTGAACTGAAGCATTGCTTCTGGCTGAGTGTCTAGATGGTCAGCTGCAGACAGTTTCCCTTGTGTATGTCCTTTCTGTAATCGTCTGCCCTGTCCCTTTAAGATACAAGCCCTGCCCACGCCTTCCCCTGTCTGCTGAGGCAAGCAGATCTTCCTTCTGCTTCCAGCCTGCTAGTCTTTCCTTTTTGTCTTTCTTTCCTGAAGAGGCAGCTTCTGCCCCTCTCTCCCTTCTCCCCACTTCTCCCCTTCCCTGCTTTCCCTTTCCCCTCCATAACCCACTAAATAAATACACACTTTCTCTGCATGCCATGCCTAATAGGTCTATATCTCTCACCCACCACACAGCTCCTTGCCTGGGACTCGGCTGCCTTCGTGGCCCACTGTGGTCTCATGCCCACTGCCCACTGCCACCACTCGGGGACCTGCAGCATTTTATTTTTACCATTACATTGGTGCTTGTGACTCGGCCAGGCTCTCCATGTTCCCTCCTGCCCACGGACGGGCCAGCTGAGGACAACATGGAACCCTGGGCTTGAGAACCAGGTTTCTGTAGAGAGGACGCTGTTCTACAGTCCCTGCGGTGCTCGCCACCATTTCATACCCCGCCTATACAGAGAGGACACTCTTCTATAGGCCCTGTGGTGTTTTTCGTGGGTTTTCACGTTTTCAGCTATGGTATAAACCCTCAAACTATGCTCCTCTGGGTGTCCCGCTGGCTCTGCTTTTCCTCAAACTGTCCCTGCCACTGCTGCTGGCAAGATTGGTCGGATCCACAAGGCAGCTGTTTTCAATTCCAGCCTTTGCTCCCCACTGCAGCTTGTGGCACAGTGACTCAGTGACAGAGTGGATTGTGCCTCTAGGTCTCTGTTGTTATTATGTTTAACTCTCCCACAGCTCAAAACAAAACAAAACAAAACATGGCTTCTCCATACAACATGTGACTGCTGCCATTTCGACTGAGGTCAGGTGACCTTACCACCATCTTAACTGAAGTCAGGTGACTTCACTGCCATCTTAACTGAGAGCCAGGTCAGGTGACCAAGTCCCAACATCTTTACTTAGGCATACCCTGCCTGGTCCCCTGATTTACTTATGTTTTTGTCTCTAAATTCCTCTTACTGACTGTTGCATGTGTGTTTTGTGTAATGGCATGCCTTTGGTAGGGCCCACCAAGAACATCCACTTCACCCAATTCCTGTCCATTCTGTGTGTGTATGAGCATACATGTAACTTAAATACCCCAATGTTTACTGTTAAATGTTATTATTGTTTGTTCATTGTATCTCGATCCAGACTACAAAACAATAAGTCTCATGTTTTAAATTGGTATATAGTTTTAAGTCTCTTACAAAACTATGGTATATTTAAACCAACCCTGATTTAAAATATATTAAGCTATTCTCTACTATTGTCAGTTCTGCCATTAACCTTCTATTGAAAGCAGTTTTTTCTTTATGTCTTTTTACAAGTGTAAATATCACCTGTTAAGTTGAGAGCCAGTACAACCAAGCTCGGACCCAGCTCTCCAGGTAGATTCTATAACTTATCTATACCCAGTAAACAACCCTCAACTGTTTAGAGATCTGAGGAATATGACATTTAAATATTTAATTATTAAAATATGTTCATAACAAAAAGAGACAGGTTGGCTCCTAGCAGCAGCACCCTACTTCCTCCAAAGAAGACAGAAGACAAATGGGCACAAAACAACATCCACAATTCATTTCAACTGCCAAGCGCTGACCACTGGGCAAAACTGCCTTTCATCTAAACTGAAGATCTCCAGACAGTGGATAAACTCATTGGAATTGACAGGCTAGCTGCTCAGGTCAAGGTAGGCTTGCCTTCCTACAGATTTCTTAGCTCACAGGACCTTCTAGAGCCTGGCAGGCCCTGTGCTAAACAGCAAAAGAAAATCACAACCCTCAGTGACCATGGAGGACCCTGAGGAGTAGCTCTAGGTGCCAACAAAGTAAGTTCTCTGTCATTTTTTAAATCAATAACTCATATAAAATTTTATCTTTCTCAAAGATTTCTTATGCAGTTTGACAGCTGAAAGATTTTGTTGGTTTCAAAGGACAGCCTCACCAAATAAATTTCAGTAAAATATAAATACAAGTTATAAAGGTGTGAGGACAAGTGCATGCTATCAAATTTCTCTCTCATGCTGCCTTTCATAGTCTTAAAGATACTTTTCATTATGCAAAAATCTCTGTCACAGTCATTCTGATATAAATATGCTACTGTTTATACAATGTATATGTATAAAACTTATGTTTTCACAAGCCCAAAGAATTCTTGTGAGTTCCACAGAGCCAAATTGAAAGATCCACCTTAAACAGATCAGATACACCCTTATCAATTCCCTGGTCCTAAAATTTTTTCCTTGACTTAACTTTGTCCTCTGTTCTGCCAAACCTTAAACAGGTGTAAGAGACACCAGACATTTTCATACCACAAACACCAAGCAGGAACAAAGAGACCAGCCACTCCAGGATGTGACCAGCACCCAGTTTTCTCAGGTTCCCCCCAAATAAGCAGGAAGCTGTATTGAGAATCTACCACCCCAATTCCTTTAGCCTGTTGTGCCTAACCTCCTGCCTTTTTATTATAAAAAAGAGATGGGAATATAATAGTCTATCCTGTTCCTTTAAGGGACAAGCCCCACCCATACCTTCCCCCATCCACTGAGGCAAGCAGGTCTTCCTTCTGCTTCCATCCTGTGAGTCTTTCTTTTTCATCTCTCTCTCCCTTCTCCCCTCCTCTCTCTATCTCTTTGTTTCTCTCTCTCTCTCTCTCTCTCTCTCTCTCTCTCTCTCTCTCTCTCTCTTTCTGCTCTTCTCCCCTTTTCCCTTCCCCGCTTTCCCTTTCCCCTCCATAACCCACTAAATAAATACCCACTTTCTCTGCATGGTGAGCCTAATAAGTCTCTGTCTCTCACCCACCATGTGGCTCCCTGCCTGGGACCTGGCTGTCTTTGTGGCTGTCATGGTCTCATGCCCGCTTCCCACTGCCACCACTTGGGGACCTGCGGCATTTTATTTTTACCATAACACTTTCTGTCTTCTCTGGAGACCTTGCTCAATGTAGTGTTCTAACTTAAAGTGGGCAAACAACTGTAATTAGTGATTTTGCATGCAGTGCATGTTGGGTGCAGTTCTCATGTTGGTCCTTGCTCTGGAGTGTTTATCTTCTATACTGGGAGACTGCAGAGAATGAAACAGTTTTTACCACAGATTAAGGTTCAGTCTTGCCAGTACACACATTCCCAGAAACCATAAAAACACTATCATTGAGAGGAAAAGTAAGTTTCAGCAGGATGCTGACATGTGCTGTGTGAATGGTTGTGGCAGAAACACCATTTTCTCCCATCCTACACAGATTGTAGAGGTGAGATTCAAATGCAAGTCATGTATTTATGTGACCTTTAGGTGAAACAATTTTTGTATATTTTGTTAAGAAGTAAAACTGGGCTAAAAATAATTCCTATCTCACAGCATTTTTATTAGCTCACACAGGATATTTGTAAAATGCTCCCAACAGTGTCTGCCATATTTAATCAAGTCTGAGATGTTATCACTTCTCTGGCATACCACAGTGTGGGTACTCCTAAGGATTTTAAGCAGTGTCAATGTTGTACTATTTTCTCTTAGGTTAGAAGGCAAAACAATAAGTCTTTAAACCAAGGAAGTACAATGGATTGGTTCATATAAGTAAAGGCAATCTAGAGTCAGTTAAAATGATCATTCAGGGAGGCCTGGAACAATTTTAAGTTTGAATAGAAGATAATCTATTTGTGTTTGTGCATAGTAATCCAAACAGCAACAGAGCACCAAGCCAACCATTACTTGTTAACTTTTGTAAGAAGTTATTAAAGCATATTTCTTTCATTTTCTAAATGAAGCATAGAGCTGTCTTCATTATGGCCTCTCTAGGATCATTTAATAATCTAGTAGGACTTGCTGCTTGTTGTGGTCGGAATGCTGATGCCCTTGTCCAGTGTATGTGTTGAATCCCTAACCTTGAGTGTGGTTGCATTTGGAGGTAGAGCTGTCATATCTCCAATTTCATTTGCATTTTTATGTTGCAAAGAAAATGGCTATCTTTAGTTCTGTGTGGTATACCATAGGCACACAGATCAGCTCTGGTGTCTTCTTGGGAGGGGTTACTAGAATGGCTTTGCTTGCAAGCTCATGTATGGATCTTGGCAATGGAATTCAGGTGCTCATACCATAGTCATCCCTAAGTAAGGGATGTGATCACCAGGGATGGAAGTTTTTTGATCTTTGACCTGCCAGGGCACTGTTTCTGCTTGGTGATATTCTTGGTGATGAAGACAAACATGGTATCCATTCTATGCCAGTGTCTATGGACTGTGAAAGTCATGTTTTTTAACTATTCGTAATGGAACAGTCTAGGAGGGAGTAGTGTGAACATGTGACACTTGACTAGTACTTGATGATCTGTGTAAATGCATGCCATGTGTATGTACATATGTACACCAACTGAGTCCAAATCAGTCAATCAGAGTAGTGACTAAGCCTATATATGAAGGACATAGTTTCTATGTCTGACTATTTCCTAAAAGTCATCAAGGCTAGAGGAATGAGGAGAGCTGGGAAAATATGGGATATGCCTAGAATGTTCTTGTGGGCCAGAAGCTTAGTAAATTGTTTAAGAAAATAAGATCCATGTCAAAATAATATAGCAGTTGTGTGAAGGTTGTCCTCCTGTGCAGATGTGGGACAATTTGAATACTAATAGAGAATCATTCTTTTTTTTTGAGATTTTTTTGAGATTTTTAAAAATTTTTTTTTATTTTTCTCTGCTCCCCTCCCTGCCACTCCCCTCCCTCTCTCAACCCTCCCCCAATGTCCCCATGCTCCCAATTTATTCAGGAGATCTTGTCTTTTTATACTTTCTACTTCCCACGTAGATTATGTCTATGTAGGTCTCTCTTAGTGTCCGTATTTTTGTCTAAATTCTCTGGGATTGTGGTTTGTAAGATGGTTTTCTTTGCCTTATGTTTAAAAACCACCTATGAGTGAGTACATGTGATAATTGTCTTTCTGTGTCTGGGTTACCTCACTCAAAATAATGCTTTCTAGTTCCATCCATTTTCCTGCAAAATTTAGGCTGTCGTTGTTTTTTTCTGCTATGTAGTACTCCATTGTGTAAATGTACCACATTTTTTTATCCATTCTTTGATCGATGGGCATTTAGGTTGTTTCCAGTTTCTGGCTATGACAAATAAAGCTGCTATGAACATAGTTGAGCACATGTCCTTGTGGCACGATTGAGCCTCTTTTGGGTATATACCCAAAAGTGCTATTACTGGGTCTTGAGGAAGGTTGTTTCCTAATTTTCTGAGAAATTGCCACACTGATATCCATAGGGGTTGTACCAGCTTGCATTCCCACCAGCAATGCAGAAGTGTTCCCTTTTCTCCACAGCCTCTCCAGCATAAGTTGTCATCAGTGTTTTTGATCTTGGCCGAGAATCATTCTTATAACCATCAAATTAATGATTGATTCAGGTATAAATTATCAATGGGTTCTGAAATCAGAGGACTGGAGACTGACAAATAAATGTATATAGTTTTGATGTTTCTCTTCTCAAAATTTAAATTAAATTAATATATAAATAATAATATATAGAATAATGATATAGTAATGAGAGAGAAAATAGAATTTCACAACAAAGAAGCCCAACAGATACCTGGTGATTAAAGCTAATATTGTTAAGAATGGGATAATAGGCCATCATGTGTCCCCTGGTGTGAGGAGAACATGGAGTCGCTGTCAGGGTACTTGGCTAAAAGCAAATGACTTGAGTCTATGAAGAAGGCTTATTAAAAAAAAATCAAAGAGGAAAAAATGTGTAAAGTGACTGCCATGTGTTCTTTAAGAATGTCAAGGTCAAGGAAGATTTGTCAGTTTGAGGAATAGATTCTGATTAAAGGAATCTAATGGCATGTAACAGCTGGATGTGAGGTGTGCTACTTTAGTAGGGTCTGGGCAGGGCAGACGAGGTCACTGTTGGGACAACCTGCATGTATAGATATTGCACAACAGCACACATCAGAAAATGTTCTGACTAATTATATGAGGATATCATTTCTAGAAGACATTCACTGATGTACTGCAGCCTGTAGCTGCGCATGTCTAGCAGGCGAGACAAATCGTGAATGATCCATCAGGTGTGGTCACAAGCAAACTGGCACATCTGGGTGAACAGTTATCTTCTATTGCTGCTCTAACAAGTTGGCATCAAGGCAGCGCCTCATCCCAGAAGAGGAGGAGTCTGGGTTTGGCTGATTGTCTCCTAGACTCTTGTGTCTGAGATGTCAACAGTCACGATATCAACAGAGCTGCAGCCCTTTACGGATGCTGTGGAGATGAATCAACTTCTGCCTCATTCAGGCTATTTGAGGAATTCATGTCTGATAAGGCAGAAGTTGCTTGTTCACCCGCATGTGGCTTCCCCCATCTGCAAGCTCAACTGTCCTTAAGCCCATGCGTGCTTTCAGTCTTTCCACTTTTAAGGGCTCAAGGGATTATATTGTGTCCTTCTGGATAATCCAGGATCTGCTTCTTTAAAATCAACCAATCAGCAGTCTGAATGATTTCGACAACATCTCTCAGGCCATGTCATGAATGTAAAATAACCACAAGAGTTCTGGAGTATTCTGCATCTTTCTTATTAATTTCATGTTAATTTGAGATGTCATCAAATGGAAATACTACCAAGATACATAGCATAGCTGGTGGGGACAGGTAGTCAAAGCATCTCTAAGTTCCTACTGATCTTGTCCCACTCTAAGAGCTGGTCTGTATTCTCTCTCATTACTTCCCAGGCTACCACGTCATCAAGCAGGGTACCTGTGAGGTGGTCGCCGTGCACCGTTGCTGCAATAAGAACCGCATAGAGGAACGCTCTCAAACTGTCAAATGTTCCTGCTTCCCAGGCCAGGTGGCTGGCACAACTCGAGCGCAGCCTTCTTGTGTTGAAGGTAAGGAAGGGCCTTTCTGGTCAGTCTCTCTAGGACTTCAAAAGGACTGAAAATCAATCTGTAGAAATCCATGGTGCTTTGAGGGAAGCATCTGTCCAAAAGGTAACAGAAATCTGAGCTTCAAGAATCTCTTGATGAATAAGGCAAGCCTTTAATAATCTCTCTTAAGAGGACTCAGTGCGTGTGTGTATGTGTATGTGTGTGTGTGTTTCATTATGGGATAGTTGGGAAGGCATGCTTTAAAGCTACTTTGCTTTGCTCACATATCTCCAAATGCCACTTAGACCAAGCACTTCTTTCTTCCATCTCCCTTTGTATGTATGTTCCCTACTGTTCTCATGAAACTCGTTGAGATTCTCTATAAATACCCAAATATCCATGGAGGCTCAAGAGCATCATTTAAAAATGATGGATAGTGTTTACCACCTGTGTGCATCTTCTTGTATACTTGCAGTCATCTAACCTATAATGTCTAAAACAATGTAAATACTATGTGATTATTTTATATTTTATAGAGACAAAATTCTGTATGTTTTCAGTACACATATACTTAAAACAAAGTAATTTCTATCTGTGATCGCTTAAGCCTGGGGATGTTTGATCATGTTTGTACATGGAGAGGTGACTATACTTAGAACTGGTAGTGTGGCCTTTTACTTCCTGTTTAAAGATGCACACAGGTGGTATCTGCCTTGTTACTAATATCCTTTCTTACTTCTAGTTTTTCATATTTTAAAATTTATTTTTTTAAAAAATTTTATGTGTATGAATGTTTTTCTGGCATGTATGCATGTGGACTATGCGTATCCAGTGGCAGTGGAGGCCAGAAGAGGGTGTCAGGACCTCCACAACTGGAGCTTTATGTGGGTGATGGGAACTGAACCTGGGTCCTCCACAAGATCAGCAACTGCTTTTAACCACAGAGCCACCTTTGCACGACCTACTTTACTGTGTTAACACACATTTATAAAGCATCTTTGGAGCGATTTTCCTGAAAAAGTTTGGGATTATGCATTATTCATTAATAGTCTCCAAGTCCCCTAGCAGATTATTGTACCAATAGCTTGTGTGTGAGAGAACATACATAAAATGAATGACCACTGATGGTTGGATGTGGTGGCCTGGGATTGATTCTGAGTCCCATGGCTCTTATAGCAGACACCTCGTTGGAAACACATTTCTGTCCTCATAGGAAGACAACTTGATCTGCAGTTGTCTGGAGGCTTCATGAATCTGGCCATCGCAAGCTCAGGAGTCTTTGAGATACCTTTTGAAAGGTCAGCAGCAAAGACACAACCAACCAGATTCTTAATGCTGCGTCTTATTGCACAGCCAGTGATAATAACTGACTCCACTCCCCCAAACACAGAGACACACCCACATTTATGCACTGGGTGGTTACAGTTTTACAATGAACCTCTCAACTACCTTTCAAGGGGAAAGTGCAAAGGGAAACTTTTCTCTCTATCATTCCTTATCAGAAGCCTTGGGGTTATTTTATTGCTGAATTCAGACTTTATAAGGATAACATGGTGCATACCCCATTTGTCTTAGGAGACACCACGAACATGGCAGCTCTTATAAAGGAAATCATTTAATTGAGTGGCTTACAGTTCAGAGGTTTAGTTCATTATTGTGGTGTGACATGGTGGTGTGCAGGCAGATATGGTATGGGAGAAGGAGCTGAGAATTTTACAACAGGAAGTGGACTGAGGCACTGGGCATGGCTTGAGCACATATGAGACCTCAAAGCCCATCCCCTCAGTGGCACATTTTCTCCAACAAGACCACATCTACCCCAACAAAGCCACACCTCCTGCTAATGCCATTTCCTATTAGTCTATGGGTTTCAATAACATCCAAACTACCATACCATCTATTACCTAACAGACACAATTTAATCTACATGTGAAAATCATAGACAGTACAATTTCTGCAGTGAAATGCGTGGATCTTCATGTAATATGGCATATGGCAAGGTGAATAATCTTATGTTAAGGTAAGGAGCTTTCACCATCATCTCCAGAAACCTTTCCCTCTTCAGAACTCTGTAGATTATTGACAAAGGATTATAGACCTATAAAAGGGCTAAGGAGCTTTAACATTTAAAAAACAAAATAAAAAAAAATCAGAGTAGACATTTAACACAGACACTCAGTCACTGCACTTTGAGTGTCTGGGGATTGCGCCACCAGTGGAACATTTATATCAGCCCTCCTCAAACCCTAAGACTCAGCGACAGCACAAAAGAGGGGATGGAAAGATTGTAAGAGCGAGAGTTCAGGAAGGGCAGGAGCCAAAGAGTGTCCTCTGGATATGACAGGACCACTGCACTCAAACCCGTAAGACCAAGTCAGTCAGCATTCTGGCATGGACTCAGGAACCCCCACTTCTACCTGAGGAGGAACGTTTAACAGTTGATTGATGTGGAATGTTCCCCTGTGTGCTGTGAATATATTTTATTACTCATGGTTAATATGGAAGCTGTGTTGGCCTATGGCAGGGCAGAATATAGCTAGGTGGAATATCCAAGGAGAAATAGAGGGAGAAGGAAGGCAGAGTCAGGAGAGATGCTAGCAGTCACCAAAAGCGTAAGATGCCAGGGCATTACTGGCAATCCACAGGGCGTGTGGCAATATGCAGATTATTAGAAATGGGTTAATTTATATGTAGAGCTAGCCAGTAAGAAGCCTGAGACATTGGCCAAACAGTTTGTAATTAATACTAAGCCTCTGAGTGGTTACCGGTGAACTGGTGAGTGGGAGAGAAACCTCCAGTTACATTTGATGGCTTCTGGGGGTGGGAGCATCAGTGTTTGTAAGAAAACTGTCCTTGGTCTACCATGTTCTAGCGGATCACCTCAAAACAGCGACTGTACGGGTCATACAATAAGAAACCAGTGAACTTTAAAAAACAGCAACAAGAGTATAAACAGTTGAGAGAGGTAAGAGGGTTGGGGGTGGACCCAGAATGAGTGAGGGTGAGGAGTATTGGTGAATAAGATCAATATGACATTTTCAAAGCATGAACAAAAAATATTCAAAATGACACTTAACCTCCCCAAGTTACTCTATCCTCAGCCAGGACCACAGGGCCTATTAATTTTTTTCCATCTACTATTCTAAGTCCTATGTGTTCTGTCTCTCACATCAGCTCACTTTTCCCCATCTCCACACCTGCTAATTCCTTACTCCAGAGGCCACCCTACATTTTGCTCTCATGAGTCCTTGCCTTCTAGTTTCCATCCCACAGAATGATCTGTAAAAACAGCCTGGACCTGCTACTCTCATGCTAAAACACACTTAGGCAACCAGTCTGTAAGATGAGCTTCAGATTCTGTTCCACGCTCGAGAACATTTCCAAGCCCTTCCTGCATCTCCATTTCCCTCTCTCAATTCCTCTGCCTTGGCCACCCACCCCAGAGCGTGTTGCTTTCCATACACCTCTGCTCCAGGGCCTACATGTGGCTTACTGAATTCCTCTGTACTTCAAACCTCCTATATCATTTTGTTTCTTTCCATACCATTTACTGCAAAACCCGGCTGTGTGTATACCCTCCTGATAGACTGCAAGCAGTCTTTCACCTTCTGGCACAGGCTGGCCGTGGACTAGTTTTAGCTTGACAGAGAACTGACTCATCCTAACTAATCGTTGAAGGTAACAGCTACCTTTTCCTCTGTGGGCTTGAAATCTCTTCTAAGGAAGTGATGAATCATAATGTGGACTATTTTTATATCCTGTCTAGCCTAGCATCTTCGGAGAAAAAGTTTTACATGTAATATTTTGCAGTAGTCAGCACTTGTAGTGGTACTCGCAAACTACTGGCATGATGATGATTTCTGTTGCCACCTTCATCTTAGTGAAGGAAATATATGAACACCCCAAGTCTCCCCCACAAAGAAGGAATGTGAATACTCTAGATCTCTCCCACCTCAGTAAAAATAATAAAAGTACCCAAAGCCCATCTTTGTCTTTCACCCTGGGAATAGCTATAATATTTATTATAGTTTTGTTGTATCTATACACTTTAGAGATAGGGTATAGATTGCAATTATCAATGTATGTTTTGTATGGTTTCTTATGTCCACCTAATTTCTTCTATCAGTATTGGATCATAGGTATATGTGTTGATCTAACTTGTTTTTTTTTTTTTAATAGACTCCACAGAATTCTATTGAAGGGATGGGCTGCAACTAGGCTATTCCTCCATTGATGGGTACTTTGACTGTGTCTATGGTAAATCCAACACATTCATAGATCAGCTACATGACTGATCTTTCAAACATTTAGGGTCAGTAAGTGATGACTGACAGTCATTTATTTGGTACTTGATGGCCGTCTATGCCGTTCTGTTGAGCAGGACTTTCTGTGTCGATACAAATGTTCTCTCTCTCAAGAGAAACGGTGAGCCACATGTGACTAGTGTGAACTGAAATGGGCATGTCTGGCATAAAGCTTCATTTTAGATAGGGCACCATTTGATTTATGCAATATGTAACTTCAATATAACATTTATAGCCAGAGACTACCAAGCAGTATCCCAAAGAGAACTGACTATGCCTTCTTGTTCTCCTTCCCCATACCTAGCTTTCTTTGGTAAACAGCCATGATGAAGGAATGTTTATTGGGTCGAAGTCACTGAGAGAGCACAGACATTTTAAGCTTTAGTTAGGATGCGCATCTGTCTCCTTTCTGCCCAGCCATCTATTCCTTATCTGAACATTTCCATTAGGGCTTTTTCTTTAGCTTTACCTGCTTAATCTTTATCCCATAATAATTATGCAGTATCATGTTAATTGGCGTGTGGTTAGACCCATTCTCTGCTGATACGTCCTTCTTATCTTATTTGTAAATAAGAATAGAGAGGATATAAAACCTAAAATTCACTAGAATTTACATTTAAATTAAAACAAAGGCATGGAGATGTTGGAGCAGGGCACTAATTAATGTTGACATAGAAATTGGAATATCCTTTTGCATTATTGTTAATCCACACCACAGATACTTATCTGGCGCTTTCATTGCTTTTCTGTAAAAGCTTAGACTTCATTAGTTAAATACAAAACTTAGATATTTTTATCCAATCACCCCAGTTTTAAAATTAAAATTAGCTCTGAATTATTTAAATTTATCTGCAATACACATTGGAGATATTGAAGAAGGAAGGGGGATACTTTTGAGCCGTGGTTCTTTGTGTCCTGAAACAGACAGTTGTTTTGTGGGTAAGAGCTCTTAATTTAAAATCCTGTACTGGCATATACAAGGCCATTCTCTGATGGGAGCAATGGTCTGTACATTTATCAAAACACAGCCCTATAGCAGTGATGCTGACTGGCCTTATGATATTGCGAGATAAATATTCACTACAAGAAAGCTTAATTTATTTTGTCAAAATGAATGCTTTGTAAATATTGTATTTAAAACAGATTAATAAGACAAAAGCCTTGGGATGGAAGACAGTTACTTTTAAAAGGTATTTTAAAGTATTTTGATAAGACTTTTCTGCCGTTCTCACTTGTGAGGACTGGTTTAATTATGGAAGAGTGTACTATTTGGACCAGATAGTTCCATGGCAATGGAGGCTGTGTGATGAGACAGGATCTCTCTTTAAGATATGTTCTCACTGGGTTTGATATTTTGGTTGGGTTTATTCTCCTTGCCACTGAGTTTCTGTTGGGGGCAGTCAGGACAATGGCAGTGAAGATTACTTTACACAAGTATCTTGGGGGTTGGCAGGATGTACATCTTGAGTCTCTTGGATCATTTGTCAAGTTTTAATTGAGCTCCTTGATGTTGGCTTTACCATACATGCTGGAGATAGGGTAATAGTGGACTCTAGTACCGCTTCCAAGAAGCCCATAGTATACATGGAAAAAGGAACAGATAGCTTGCATAAATGCAGAATTCTATGGCAAACAGAGAAGGCACCTAAGGACCCCATGAGAAGCAGTGGGTCTTAACTGCCTAGGTGGGAGTTGACAAAGGAGGAGAAGGGAAAGAGGCAGCATATAAGAGTATGTGAATGATTGGGCAAGCATGTTCCTCCGAAGACTGGAAGAACACAGAGCTCTGGAAATTGGGGTGGGATTTCACTACTTCTGGGAGTTCACATTTCAGGAGAGTGGAAGAAGCAGATTGCGTGCCAGTAGAAAAATGGGAATTGCTGTGGACCAAGATCCTATAGAGCTCCCTGGGACTGCTGAAAGGGCAGGTGTGGTCCCCACATTCAATAGGCCCCCTCCTCAGCACAGGTTACATGGTGAGCCCTGGATCTGTGTTTTTATTAGTGAGAGCAAGTGAGTACATACACATTTCAGAAGGGCTGCATTGTCTGTAGTAGGGGCAGGTAGGAAGACATGGAATAGAGTTGCTGTGTCTTTTACTGTGGATTAGGATTCCTTCCACCAACCAAAAGTCTCCCTTTTTTGTTGAGTTTGCCTACAAAGTATTAAATATCTATGACTGAGAAACATGGATTTTGTGCCCCCTGAAGGGCATTGTGCAAACTGGGAAAGTGTTTCTTAGTACCTGTTACGTAGAGGCCACAGATGTACAGCTGTTGCCAAACAGTTTACAGTGCATAGGGTAGGAGACTGTACAGGAAAGAATTACCAGCTCTCAATTGGCAACGTTGAGAAACCCTGACTTTGAAGTTTCAATGTCTCACATGTATTTGTGAGTCTATGTTTGGCAAGAAGGAATCACTCATATCATTAAAAACAAAAATACCAAAGAGGACCAGCATGGACTCATTCAGTTGTCCCTGACTCATAGCAACTCATTCAGGGCCATGTGAACTTGTGGGAATAACAGTACTGTGTTGCTAGTAAAATAAACACGTACAGTTTCTGTAAGGTAGTTTAGCTCTTTGCTGTCACATTAGTTAGGTGGGTCAAGCTGCTATGTTTTCTTTTCTTGAAAAAGCAAGACATGGCATTCATAGCATCATTAGCAAAGAACACAGTGAGCATGCTGGAACAGCAGGGAAAAGTACAAGATTTTAATGTAATAAAATCTCAGTTCAGAGACTCAAAGATACAGGAAGATTCTAGGAAGATGTTTGCAAAATCCGTACACTGAAGTTAAAAATAGACAAAAAAACCCCCAGAAATCCAATAGGGTTCTATAGACTAACCTCAACAAAAATTATAGGCTATTGTCAATGCTATTGGTTCCCCTCCAGAACTTGGCAGTAAGACATTATGGCTGAAGATACTACATATTAGAATCATAGAATATGGAGAAATCTAGTTGGTACTCAACCGGAAGCTTCATTCCTACTGCCTACTGTGCATTGGAGGTGCTATAGATGTTGCCAGAGGAGAAAAGTAATCAGTTGCAGCCAGGTATGAACCCTGCATGTTATGATAATATCATGCCTGGCATGATGGTGCAAAAGTGGCATGAATACTATAGAGTGATTGGATTACTTTCTGATTGGATTTAAAGCCTGCCTTACAAGACGAAACCCATACCTGACACCGTCAATGAGACCAAGAACCTGCTGCTATATAGATCATGGACCCTAGGGGAAAGCCTACTCCTATTGTTTTACTAAATAAAAACGATGATAATGTCTTATTGATATACCTAATGGTTTCTCTGAAACCCCATCAGTGAAGCGGCTTCTTACAGTAGATGGTGATTAGCACAGAGATGGACAATTGGTCCACATGCAGAGAATAAGAGGCTCTGGAGTGCTCAGTGCTAAATGGGATGTCTAGATTCCATTCCTCCAAGGCTCAGGATTCTGTGCAGAAGAGGTGGTAGAAAGAGTGGAAGAGCCAGAAGTGGTAGATGGATTTAAGGAAACAGTGTTTTCCGGGCACAGCTGCACATGTGGACTCACAGAGACAGTATAAACAAGAGTTACATGAACTCAAAGCAAACAAAATTCCAACATGGAGGAACAGAGGCAGGTATGATGTCTGAGCCCAGCTGAGGGGCCATTGGCACTTGGTGGCTGTTGAGAGAAAGTCAGTTTTCTTTAATGGGGATAGGTCTCGTGCCCAGAGAATTTTGACAACCCAAACTGAACATGATGAGAGAGAGAGAGAGAGAGAGAGAGAGAGAGAGAGAGAGAGAGAGAGAGAGAGAGAATCAGTCTAGGCAGAGGTGGATGAACTTGATCAAAGTATCTGGTATAAAATTCTTAAAGAATACATAAAACATTGTTTCAATGACCAATCAAACAGAATGGCCTTAACTCTGTAAATACAACTCAACTAAGTCAACAAATGAGAGACCAACTCTTGAGAAGGCAGTCCCTTCTTTGTGTCAAAATTGCTAGTCACTTGACATTTAGACCTAGAAAACATCATAAAAAACCAGGGGGTGCCACTGTCACAATTTTTCCTTTCTGTTAAAACCGGAAGTCCATTACAACATGAAGATGAGGATATTTATTATGTGTTTTCCTGAGCCAGGAAGGCATGAATGAGGCTTTTGAAAGAATTTTAATTTGAAAATCGACGTAACAGGGCATTTTCTTGTTTAGAGTAGATTGTGATGTTCTCTAGCAGGAGTGGCGGACATACCTCCCACAAGGCATTCTCCTGTGGAGAAATGGCCCAGGAAAGTGGGCAGATGTCATTGACAGTTGTTTTAATAGAATCCAACTCCTGGGTTTTTCTTCAGTTCAGAGCAAGTCTCCAACTGTTTGAGCAGCTTTTCTTTCTCCATGCTTATTTCCTTCTGAGGTCTGACCTCAGTCAGCTCTCACCTTTTTTTGTTTTTGTTTTTGTGTTTTGAGACAGGGTTTCTCTGTAGTTTTGGAACTAGCTCTGTAGACCAGACTGGTCTCGAATTCACAGAGTTGCCTGCCTCTGCCTCTCGAGTGCTGGGATTAAAGGTGTGCGCCACCACCACCAGGCCAGTTCTCACCTTTGCTGCAGGCATCATAGGCAATCCTCAGTGCTGAAGGGCATCCCAGACTGCCACTTCCTTTTCTGCACTTGTCCCTTTCTCTTTCCTCTCTTCAGGAACATTTGCTGTTAGGCCTTTCATCGAGAAACTCCATAGAGATAATCTGTCACTAATGGCCCCTTACTATGTGTTAGATATAAACAGGATTTTGTTTTTGCGAATGTGGCAATTTAAAACTCAAGAGTAGCTTGTTATTTTAATAAGCAACACTTTTTAAGCAAACAAAGGAAAACTGGTTTAAAAAATTTATGACGATATTGTATTTTCTTTTATCTAAATCTTTAAAACACATATTTTTAAAAATTAGAATAATGTACTAGATGTATACATGCACAATATTCAAATGCAACACTTTTATTCATTTCTTCTATTAAAACAAACAAACAAACAACTCCAGGCCAATGAGATGTCTCTGTGTAAGGAGATTCGTCACACAAACCCAACACTCAGTTCAATCCCTGGGGCCCATATAAAGGGGGAAGGAAAGAACCAAGGCCACAAAGTTGGCCTCTGAAATCACACACATGCCAAAGCACACCCTCCATCATACACATAATAATAAATATATATTTTAAAAGGTCAACTCTAATGGATCAAAGAATTTATTGTAACACCCAAATTTTAAAAACTGCTGGAAGAAACACAAAGGCAACATTTGAGGACATTGGTTTAGGCCATGGTTTTCTGGATAATATTCTCAAAGCACAGGAAATAGAGACAAAAATTAACAAGTGGGAAAGGAAACTATCAACAGAGTGGAGACAGCATACAGAACGTCAGGGAACCATTGCCAGCTATACGTCTGATTGGGTGAATATACAGAATCTGTGAGTCCTCAAGAAGCAGCAGTCAAATTAAAACATGCTAAATGGTTTGAATATACAGTACTCAGTAAAGAAAATGGATGACCAACAAATACACGAAAATATGTTCAGCACCAAGCTATTGGGAAAATGCAAACCAGATTTGTAAGGAGATACTATTGCAGAATGTGCATCATCTAAAAATTTTAGAAAATAAATGCTGGCTAAGATGTGTATAAAAAAAACAAAACTGTGGTACAGTGGAATGCAAATTAACAGAGCTACTATAGAAAATAGCATTGAAGTTTCTAAACTAGCTAAAATAGATCTCTCTTTTAGTCTTCACATTCTAAAGCTGGGTATAGCATGCAAAAGAAAGAAAATCAGTGCACGAAAGAGAATCCTGTGTGTTCCTGTTACAGCAGGTTTTTCACAGTAGCCAAGGTATGGAATTGGCCTGTATGCCAATTAACACATGAAGATCACACAATAGATTCTTAACCAGAGAATCATGGAATCCTATTTGCAGGGCAATGGATGGAACTGGAGGTTGTGCTAAGCAAAAATAATCAGATAATCAGAGAAACACTATAAGTTCTCTCTCATGTGTAGATGGTAAAATACAAAAAGAAAATTCGACTTTAAATAAAAGAGGGATTACTATGGACTGGAAAGAAGCTGGGAGATGAGTTCAGAGCAAAATGAGAAGTAGAGTAGATGAACTTGATTGATTCATGATGTATGTGTATATGGAAATATCAGAGTAATCCCACCAATCCATACATTAAAACCAGCAGTACAGAAATGGCCATAGTATTTTAATCTTTCTCTAGTAACACGTGAGCATACTTTTTCTGTGACATGAGCCTTAGTATTTTCCTATTCAAGTTCCTTTCCATATATGACATCGGAAATGTCTTGTGTCGCCTCAGTTTGAATAAGTTTCTGGCATTTCTCTGCAGGACATTTCCTCGTTTTTTCTCTTCATTCATACTCAGTTCACACTTTCTTTTAGAGTTTTTCCTGCTCTAAGCTTTTCTGTTCCTTGCCTTGACACCCAGTCATTTCCCCGTAAGCTATGGATCTCCTTGTCCCATCATATTCACTGCCAGTGCAGATGCCTGTCACAGTTCTCATGTGCTAAGAGAATCAGGTCTTAGACAGCCCTCAAGAGCACCTAGAAGGTTTGCCCCAGACACACTCTTCAGCCAGATGCTCAGTGCTCCCCCAGCAGTCTCATCAAGGCCACCTGGGTCTGCTGACTTCCAGGTGGGCCACTGACCCATTGCCCCTTGGTCACATCAGGAGCCACATGATGTAGCTTCTTCCAGGTGTTCCATGCAGCTCTGATCCCACTTTTGAGCAAGGCTATTGTTGAAGAAAACATTTTAAAGATAAAAAGTCCTTTCACTTCAGTTGTTGTAAGGAGTTAATAGTTTGTTTTCCGGCGGCCCAGACTTGGTCTTGGTCTTGGTCCATCAAGCCATATTAGTCTGGAATCAATCCACAGGTTCTCATCCTCTGTGAAAACAAAAGAAGAACCTTTTCCAAAGCAGCATATCCTTAGACTCAAATTCTGAAGTCAAGATAGCTTTAATGTATATATGTTGGTTTCTTAGCTCCTTCAGAGTCAAAAAATTCAAAGAAAACACAGTAATATACATAATCCAGACTCTCTTTATATATTCCATATTTATGTGGCTTTTCTTGCTCTATTACGTTTTAATATTTATTTTATTATCTTTACTCCTTTAATCTATGACTGTCTGTACTCTGTCTCTTTAAAGACTGGTTTTTTTTTGCTTTTGTCTTGCTACAAGTGTTCTTTCTTTCCTTTTCTTTTTGTTTTTATTTAAAATAATTAATACCATTCAAAATTTCCACCTCCTCCCCTCCTCCCATTTCCCTCCTGCTCCCCCCCTCAACCTCCCCCGCTCCCTCCAGTCCTAAGAAAGGGCAGGATACCCTTCCCTGTGGGAAGTCCAAGGCCCTCCCACCTACATCCAGGCCTAGGAAGGTATGCATCCAAACTGACTAGGATCCCAAAAAGCCAGTACATGCAGGAGAATCAAATCCTGGTGCCATTATTATTGGCTTCTCAGTCAGCACCCATTATCAGCCTCATTCAGAGAGTCTGGTGTGATCACATGCTCGTTCAGTCCCAGTCCAGCTGGCCTTGGTGAGCTCCCATTAGATCAGTCACACTGTCTCAGTGGGTGGACGAACCCCTCGCAGTCCTGATTTCCTTGCTCATCTTCTCCCTCCTTCTGCTCTTCAACTGGACCTTGGGAGCTCAGTCTAGTGCTCCAGTGTGGGTCTCTGTCTCTTTCTCCATCTATCACCAGATGAAGGTTCTATGGTGATATTCAAGATATTGATCAGTGCGGTTATGGGTTAAGGCCATTTCAGGCACCCTCTCCTCTACTGCCCAAAGACCTAGCTGGGGACATCCCCTTGGATACCTGGGAACCCCTCTAGAGCCAAGTCTCTTGCCAACCCTAAAATGGCTCCCTTAATTAAGATATCTTCTTCTTTGCTCCCATATCCACCCTTCCTCCAACTCAACCATTCCACTCCTCCAAGCTCTCCCCAATACTCCCCTTCTTCCTTCTCTTCCCCCCCTCTCCCCATCCCCCCACCAACCCCCACATCCACCCCCATGCTCCCAACTTTTGCCAGGCAATCTCGTCTGCTTCCAATTTCCAGGAGGATCTTGATATGTTTTTCTTTGGGTTCACCTTATTATTTAGCTTCTCTAGGATTGCGACTATAGGCTCGAGGTCCTTTGTTTATGGCTAGAATCCCTTAATGAGTGAGTATATACCATATTCATCTTTTTGGGTCTGGATTATCTCACTCAGGATAGTGTTTTCCATTTCCATCCATTCGCATATAAACTTCAAAGTGTCATTGTTTTTTACCACTGAGTAGTACTCTAATTGTGTATATGTGCCACACTTTCATTATCCATCCTTCCATTGAGGGGTATCTAGGTTGTTTCCAGGTTCTGGCTATTACAAATACTGCTGCTATGAACATAATTGAACAAATGCTTTTGTACTATGATTGGGCATCTCTTGGGTATATTCCCAAGAGTGGAATTGCTGGATCCTGAGGTAGGTTGACTCCCAGTTTCCTGAGAAACTGCCACACTGATTTCCAAAGTGGTTGCAAAAGTTTGCATTCCCACCAGCAATGGATGAGTGTTCCCCTTACTCCACATCCTCTCCAGCATAGGCTATCATTGGTGTTTTTGATTTTAGCCATTCTGACAGGTATAAGATGGTATCACAAAGTTGTTTTGACCTTAAGCATCTTTTGGCCATTTGAACTTCTTCTGTTGAGAATTCTCTGTTCAGTTCAGTACCCCATTTTTTAATTGGGTTATTCAGAATTTTAATGTCTAGTTTCTTGAGTTCTTTATATATTTTGGAGATCAGACCTTTGTCCGATGTGGGGTTAGTAAAGATCTTTTCCCATTCAGTAGGTTGCCCTTTTGTCTTAATGACAGTGTCCTTTGCTTTACAGAAGCTTCTCAGTTTCAGGAGGTCCCATTTATTCATTGTTGCTCTTATTGTCTGTGTTACTGGGGTTATATGTAGGAAGTGTTCTCCTGTGCCCATGTGTTGCATTCTACTTCCCACTTTCTCTTCTACCAGGTTCAGTGTGGTGGGATTTATACTGAGGTCTTTAATCCATTTGGACTTGAGTTTTGTGCATGGTGATAGATATAGATCTATTTTCATTCTTCTACAAGTTGACATCCACTTATGCCAGCACCATTTGTTGAAGATGCTTTCTTTCTTCCATTGTATAATTTTAGCTCTTTTTTAAAAAATGAGGTGTTTATAGGTTTGTGGATTAATAATCTTTGATTCGATTACATTGGTCAATGTCTCTGTTTTTATGCCAATACCAAGCTGTTTTTATTACTGTAGCTCTGTAATAGAGTTTGAAGTCAGAGATGGTAATGCCTCCAGAAGTAGCTTTATTGTATAGGATTGTTTTGGCTATCCTGTGTTTTTTGTTTTTCCATATAAAGTTGATTATTTTTCTCTCAAGGTCTGTGAAGAATTTTGTTCGGATTTTAATGGGGATTGCTTGAATCTATAGATTGCCTTTGGTAGAGCTGCCATTTTTACTATGTTGATCCTACCAATCCAAGAGCATGGGAGATCCTTTCATTTTCTGGTATCCTCTTCAATTTCTTTCTTCAAAAACTTAAAGTTCTTGTCAAATAGATCTTTTACTTCCTTGGTTAGTGTTACCCCAAGATACTTTATGCTATTTGTGGCTATCATGAAAGGTGATGTTTCTCTGATTTCCCTCTCTGCTTCTTTAGCCTTTGTAAATAGGAGTACTACTGATTTTTTTGAGTTGATCTTGTATCCTGCCACATCACTGAAGGTATTTATCAGCTGAAGGAGTTCTTTAGTAGAGTTTTTGGGGTCACTGATGTAAACTATCATATTATCTGCAAATAATGAAAGTTTGACTTCTTCCTTTCC
This sequence comes from Ondatra zibethicus, assembly GCA_004026605.1. Classification (NCBI taxonomy): domain Eukaryota; kingdom Metazoa; phylum Chordata; class Mammalia; order Rodentia; family Cricetidae; genus Ondatra; species Ondatra zibethicus. The sequence goes on along the minus strand of PVIU01008155.1, from coordinate 38,706 downwards.
AATTTGAATCCCCTTGTTCTCCTTATGTTGTCTTATAGCTATTGCTAGAACTTCAAGCACTATATTGAAGTGGTGTGGAGACAGCCTTTTCTTGTTCCTGAATTTAGTGGAATGGCTTTAAGTTTCTCTCCATTTAATTTGATGTTAGCTGTCGGCTTGCTGTATATTGCTTTTATTATATTTAGGTATGAACCTTGTATCCCTAATCTCTCCAAGACCTTTATCATAAAGGGGTGTTGAATTTTGTCAAATGCTTTTTCAGCATCTAATGAAATGATCATGCGGTTTTTTGCTTTCAGTTTATTTATATGATGGATTACATTGGTAGATTTTCGTATGTTGAACCAGCCCTGCGTCTCTGGAATGAAGCCTACTTGATCATAATGGATGATTTTTTTGATGTGTTTTTGGATTCGGTTTGCCAGTATTTTATTGAGAATTTTTGCGTCGATGTTCATGAGTGAGATTGGTCTGTAATTCTATTTCTTGGTTGAGTCTGTGTAGTTTTGATCTCAGGGTAACTGTAGCTTCAAAAAAAAATTTGGCAATGATTCTTCTGTTTCTATTATGTGAAACATATTAAGGAGTATAGGTATTAGCTCTTCTTGGAAGTTCTGCATTAAAACCATCTTGTCCTGGGCTTATTTTGGTTTGGAGGTTTTTGATGACAGCCTCTATTTCCTTGCAAATTATAGGTCTATTTAAATTGTTCACCTGGTCTTCATTTAATTTTGTATATTAATAATAAGTATATGGTACTTATCTTAAAAAATGTCCATTTCATTTATATTTTCCAATTTGTGGCATATAGTCTTTTGTAGTAAGACCTAATAATTCTCTGAATTTCCTCCGTGTCTATTGTTATGTCCCCGTTTTCATTTCTGATCTTGTTAATTTGCATGTTTCTTTGCCTTTTGATTAGTTTGGATAGGGTTTTGTCAATCTTGTTGATTTTCTCAAAGAACCAGCTCTTTGTTTCTTTGATTCTTTGCATTGTTTTCTGTGTCTTTATTTTGTTTATTGCAGCCCTCAGTTTGATTATATCAGTCTTCTACTCCTCTTGGGTGAGTCTGCTTCTTTTTTTTCTAGAGCTTTCAGGTGTGCTGTTAAGTCTCTAATGTGAGCTTTCTCTGTTGTCTTTATGTGGGCACTCAGTGCTATGAACTTTCCTCTTAGCACTGCTTTCATAGTGTCCCATACGTTTGGGTAAGCTGTGTCTTTATTTTCATTGAATTCAAGGAAGATTTTAATATCTTTCTTTATTTCTTCCTTGACCCAGGGGTGGTTCAGTAGTTGACTGTTCAGTTTCCACGAGTTTGTAGGCTTTCCTGGGGTAGAATTGTTATGGAATTCTAACTTTATTCCGTGGTGATCCGATAGTACACAGGTGGTTACTACAATTTATTTGTATCTGTGGATGTTTGCTTTGTTACCGATTATGTGATCAATTTTTGAGAAGGTTCCATGAGATGTTGAGAAGAAGGTATATTCTTTTCTCTTTGGGTGGAATGTTCTATAGATGTCTGTTAAGTCCATTTGATTCATTATATCTGTTAATTCTCTTATTTCTCTGTTACGTTTCTGTCCAGTTGACCTGTCCATTGGTGAGAGAGGAGTGTTGAAATCTCCTACTATTAGTGTGTGGGGTTTGATGTGTGCTTTGAGTTCTAGTAATGTTTCTTTTACATATGTGGGTGCTTTTATACTAGGGGTGTAGATATTCAGGATTGAGACTTCATCCTGATGAATTGTTCCTGTTATGAATATAAAGTGTCCATCTCCATCTCTTCTGATTGATTTTAGTTTGAAATCAATTTTGTTAGATATTAGTATAGCCACACCAGCTTGTTTCTTAGGTCCATTTGTTTGGAAAACCTTTTCCCAACCCTTTACAGTGAGGTAGTGTCTGTCTTTGTGGTTGAAGTGTGTTTCTTGTAAACAGCAGAATGTTGGATCCTGGTTTTGTATCCATTCTCTTAATCTGTTCCTTTTAATAGGTGAATTGAGTCCATTGATACTAAATGATATTAATGACCAGTGGTTGTTAACTCTGGTTATTTTTTTTTTGGTGGTAGTATTTGTGTGCTTCCCTTCTTTGAGTTGTGCTGGTGTAGGGTTGTCAGATGTCTGTGTTATTATGAGTGTTGTTGGCTTCCTTGGGTTGTGGTTTTCCTTCTAGTACTTTCTGTAAGGCTGGGTTTGTGGCTACATAATGTTTAAATCTGTTTTTATCCTGGAATATCTTGTTTTCTCCATCGATGGTGAAAGAAAGCTTTGCTGAGTATAGTAGTCTGGACTTGCATCCATGGTCTCTTAGTGTCTGCAGCACATCTATCCAAGACCTTCTGCTTTCATGGTTTCTATAGAGAAGTCATGTGTAATTCTGATAGGTTTACCTTTACATGTTACTTGACCCTTTTCCTTTGCAGCTCTTAATATTCTTTCTTTATTCTGTATATTTTGTGTTTTGATTATTCTATGGCGAGGAGATTTTTTTTTGATGCAGTCTCTTTGGTGTTCTATATGATTTTTGCACCTTCATAGGAATATCCTTCTTTAGTTTGGGAATGTTTTCTTCTAAAATTTTTTTGAGTATATTTTTTTGGGCCTTTGACCTGTAATTCTTCTCCTTCTTCTACCCCTATAATTCTTAGGTTTGGTCTTTTCATGGTGTTCCAGATTTCTTGAATGTTTTGTGTTAAGAATTTGTTGGATTTGTTGTTTTCTTTAATCATTGAGTTTATTTCTTCTATAGCATCTTCAGCGCTTGAGATTCTTTCTTCTATCTCTTGTATCCTGTTGGTTACACTTGACTCTGCAGTTCCTGTTCATTTATCCAGATTTTCCACATCCAGCCATTCCTCAGTTTGTGTTTTCTTTATTGCCTCCATTTTGGTTTTCATGTCTTGAACTGTTTCCATTACCTGTTTGATTGCTTTTTCTTGTTTTTTTTTTGGTATCTTTGAGGGGTTTATTGATTTCTACTAACTTTTGGCTTGTCTTCTCTTTCATTTCTTTAAAGGAGTTTTTCTCTTCTTGTTTAAGGGCCTCTATTATTTTCATAATGTTATGTTTAAAGTCAATTTCTTCTACATCTTCTGGAATAGGGTATTCAAGTCTTCCTGTTCTGTGTTCACTGGATTCTGGTGTTGTCATGTTGCTTGTCAGGTTGTTGGAGGAATTATTGCATTGGAGCCTGCCCATCTCTTCCTTCAAATGCAGCCAGGAGAGTCTTGCCATCTTGGTCCAATCTTTACTGTGGCTGACTGTGAACTTGGGGGATTTTCTTGTTCTGCCCTCTCTTAGGAACCCTCAGCACTGGAGCTGGCTCTCAGATCCCCTCTGCCCTGAAGCAGTCTGTGCTGGTGGATCTAAGCACCCCCTCTGGATGGATCTCCTCAGTGCAGGAGCAGGGACTATTGCTGGGCCAAGCACCTTGCAGACAAAAGCAATACTTTGTTTTTTTTTTTTTGTAAAGCCATTTACTTCTTTTTATAACTCTCTATACTCTCTTTCTTTTTCTCCCAAGCCTATGTACATGTTTTAAACACATTGTGTCCTATTTAGAGTTCTTTCATGTCTGAATCTGTCCTATTGTGTATCTGTAATCCTTTTTTGTGCAAAAGCATTTCTTAAAATTCTAAGTGCTTCTAAGGCTGCTTTGCCTTTTGGCTCTGCCCAGTCCAGCATTGTAGGGTGGAGGTCTGTTTTGTGCAAACCATGCTCACAACCCCATTTTCAGGCACATAGCCTGAAACATGTCTATGTTGCCACTAAGCAAATTGTTGCACTCTGCTCACAAAACCCATCTAAATGTTCCTTAGCTGGACCTCATCAGAGTTCGCTGAGAGCATGGCCCAGGAAGCTGCAGTTTAAAAAAAGCATGGCTTTTTTTTCTGCTACTACTAACTCAGGAAAACCTCTCTTAAAGGATCCATGCCTCTGCTTGCTTCTAGCAAACAGAGCCCACTCAAGAAAATGCCACTGCCAAACCATACTTAACTCTGTTCTTTTGTTTCTAGAATTCCTTTTTAAGATTTCTCAGGTTTTAAGTGGATTTTAGTTGGCCATGTTGGCATGCCAATTTGTTGTAAGGAACTGCTAATTTGTTTCCCAGCCACCCAGACTCCTGAAATAACCACACAAAAACTTTATTATTTAAATCACTGCTTAGCCCATTAACTCTAGCTTCTTATTGGCTAACTCTTACATTTTAATTAAACAATTTCTAGTCATCTGTATATTGCCATGAGGTTGTGGCTTACTGGGTAAAGTTATGACATCTATCTCCATCTGGGCTACATGCCTTCTCTTTTACTCTGCCTTCATTCTCTCAGCATTCAGTTAATTTTTCCTGCCTAGCTAAGTTCTACCCTGCTGTAGGTCCAAAACAGTCCTTTATTAACCAATGGTATTCACAGCATACAGAGGGGAATCCCACATCATTCAGTTCTAACTCTGTGTAAACATAACTATGTTTCATTAACATTTATATAATTTTTTCAGCCTTGTAGATGGTGATTTATATCAAGGGATGGCAACCACATGCTATTTATCTTGACGTCCATTTGGGACCAGACCAAAGTGTTCAGGAAATAATGAAAAAAACTGGTTGACACGTTGCCTTTTGGCTCTGCCCAATCCAGCATTGTAGGGTGGAGGTCTGTTTGGTGCAAACCATGATCACAACCCCATTTTCAGGCACATATCATGTCTATGTTGCCATTAAGCAAATTGTTGCACTCTGCTCACAAAACCCATCTAAATATTCCTTAGCCGGACCTCATCAGAGTTCGCACTGAGAGTATAGTAAGACTATGAGTATAATAAGACTCTACATATTACTCACACTAATCTAAATTTTATTTTATTATTATGTATGAATTCAGGCAGGCACATGGATGTCAGAGGACAATTTTAAGAATCTATTCTTTTTCTTTCCATCATCCAGGGATTGAACTCAAGTTGCCTGTCTCATGTAGAAAGCACTTTTACCTGATGATATGCCATGCCAACTCAGTTGTTACTAATCTACAATACTATTTTACCACAGCAGAAGAGTTTGAAGGCTTCTAGGCCCAAGTAATGAAAAAGGCATGGCATATGAAGGACCTTTATTTGGTCACTGTAGTACACATTCACCGAACTACTGTCTATGTTGAAACATTTATCTTTTCCCACTTTTTCGTTTTTACTGAAAAGATTCTTTTTGCATATGATATATCCTGATTATAGTTTCCTCTTTTTCTACTCCTCCCAGTTCCTCCCCTCTTCTCTGGACCTACTACTTTCCTGTGTCTCATTAGAAAAGAACAGGTTTCTAAGAGACAACAACCAAACATGGCAAAATAAAATAAGATAAAGCAAAACTATCATATTGAGGTTGGAATGACAATCCAACAGGAAGACAAGAGTTCTAAGAGCAGGCACAAAAGTCAGACACCTACTTTTTCTAACAGTCAGGAGTCCCATAAAAATACTACACTAATAGCTAGAATACATATGCAGAGGCTCTGATATAGACCCGTGAAAACTATAGAACCATATTTCTACATGATATGGCAGCCAGGCCCTTAAGCCATAGTTCATACCTGAAGTAGCCTTCCAGACAGGCTGTCGCTACCCTAACAAAGGGTCAGAATGTTGTTTTGCTCCTTCTATGTAATTTGGAGGATGCCTGAATAGAGATGCTAATTCAAGCCTACGTGACAGAGCTAGCATACAGACCATGAAGACGTGACAGAACAGGCATAGGTAGATGTGGGTGTGACTAGAGACATTCACCTGGTTACCTAGGAAACAGAATACTATTTTATATTTTATATTTTGGTATAAAGGCTGTTTGGAGAATAAATAAGAGGAATTTTGGGGGATGTGAACTTGGTATTTCATGAGGGATCACTGAGAATCTCCCTCCTGATAAAGCCATGTCAGTAGCGTCTTTATTCCCACACCTCCATGCCAGTCCAGAGAGATAGTTTATGTTGGGGCTTGGCACTAGACCCCAACAGAAAACCTTTAAAATATATAAGGAGATGCAAATGTCACCACCATCATTTGAATATTGTATGCATGTATCAAGTCATCACCCAATGGCTACAGTTAAAATTATAAGCATATTACTGTACATTCTGGAAGACTGCTAGGTACAGACTTTGCAACACAGCCTCAAATTTGCTACCTTCACCATTAATTTACCAACTTAGAAAAAAAAACTGGTTTTTATTCCTGGTTCCATCTACCTTTTGCTGCTTCTGACAGTACCCAGGACAATCAAAAGAGGAAAGTGGGTAAAGGTGCTTTGAAATGACAGAAGTTCCCTGCATTTGCAGGGTGAGATGATTATGATATTTGGAGCTAAAGAAAATATTTTTTTAAGCTTCATGTCCATCTACCTAGTTTAGTAGCAGTCTCTCTGACATCATGAACTCATGTGGGAAGTTCTTTTGTATTGTGTTATTTTTATTGGTTAATAATTAAAGCTGTTTTGGCCATTAGCTTAGCAAAATAGAGCAAGGCAAAAATTTTAAACAAACAGAAAAGAAAAAAAGGCAGAGTCAGGAAAAAAATCATATAGCTGCTGCAGGAGACAGATGCTGGACACTGGATGAAACCTTGTCAGTAGACCACAACCACATGGCAATACACAGATTAATAAAAATAGGTTAATTTAAGTTGTAAAAGCTAGCTAAAAATACACTTACACTATTGGCCAAACAGTATTGCACTTAATATAGCTTTTGTGTTTATTTTGGGTTTGGGCATCAGGAAACAAACGAATGGTCTCTACCTACAAATTGGCACCCAATGTGGTCAACTACATCCCTGTAAAAATCTATATTTGCTATAGAGATTTGCATTGGTATGGATCTTGGTTTACTGATACAGATTTAAGGTCAATTTTGTTATATGTATATTTCTGCTCTTGATTAACGTATTTTGTTTGTGCAGCTCATTTAAAAATGTAATGTATAATTAAAAAATATAGGTTAATAGATAGTCATCTATAATAGTCAAGCTTATAGTCATATTAGTTAGGTTTTCTAGATATACAAAGATATATTTCAGAGGGATAGTTATTCTTCAAACCTTTCAAAGACTAACAAAATACAGCATTTAAAATGTTTAATAACTTAGAACTTTTCATGACAATGAGACTCATCTGCCCCTGGAGTACCAATCTACTTCAGGAAAATGATAGGCATCGAAGAGGCTCCTTATGGAGTTTGTTAGCCCTTTGAGCAAAAAATTGCTCTTGTCTGGACTGCTTGATGTTATGCTATATGAACTAGACGTGCAGGATCCACAGAAAAATGACTGCTAAACTTGCCTAAAGGTGAGACAGTCCTTCAGGTTTCCTACTTCATAAAAGAGTCTGTAAAACATTCTACAGGACACAGAAAAAGGTGACTAACAAACTGCCAATATATATGGAACTGTCTTTAAAATTTCTTGCTTCATGGAAAAGTCTGCCAGATACTATGGGCCTTTAGGCTAAAGATGGATGCTCCAACAATGCAAAAGAATTTCGGGTGACTTTCCAGACAGCGAGACATCTCTGTTAATTCTAAAGTTTTAAAAGTTGCTTACAATGCACTTTCTGTTTACTTAGGTAATATTATATCCTTCTGGAGTCTTTAATGAAATTAAAAAATAAATATAATTTTCCTTAGTTATAATAAAAGATAATATAAATATTGTAACTATAATTCTTGTTTAATACATGTTTTGTTATATGCAATTTTACTTTGTTAAAGTTAAAACCTTCCTTTTTATTTAGACAGAGAAGGGGAAATGGTGTGGGAAGTCCTTCTGTGTATGTTTTACTTTTACTGGTTGATAAATAAAGTCGTTTTGGCCAGTGGCTTAACCAAATAGAGCAAGACAAAAATTCCAAACAGATAGAAGAGAAAAAAAGGTGGAGTCAGGAAAAAGCCATATAGTTGCCTCAGGAGACAGGCGTCGGACACTGCATGAAACCTTGTTGGTAGGCCACAACCACATGGCAATATACAGATTAATAAAAAATGGGTTAATTTAAGATGTAAAAGCTAGCTAAAAATACACTTAAGCTATTGGCCAAACAGTATCGCGATTAATATAGTTTCTGTGTGTTTATTTTGGGTATGGACAGCCACGAAACATACAAGCTGTCTCCACCTACAATAAACAGCCTTGCACCAACATACTACTTTCTGTCTTGGCACACACTGATTTAAACATGGAATGGTTAATCTAGATGACAAATCTACATGCCTCAGGTATAATTGCTGTTGATGGGGGCCATCAGCTGGTAGCCCAGAAACAGTGGCTACATAAGGAAAGCAGAAAATCTGACTCTTTTAGAAAGTTGTGAAATAATTCCATGTTCTCATCACATTGTGTTGCCATAACCCAACTGGGCAGTATTTTAATACACTAATGTTCTGTATATTGCTACTTTTTTTAAAAAATAAGGTTTTGTTTCTGGTGGACATCTCTTCCATAAAGGAAGAGGTATATATTTAAAGGTCACCATGTGGGCTCTGATGTTAGGCTGTTGCCTCAGGTCCTTTCTGCTTCTGGATACTAAAGTTTTCAAGCTAGGGGGAAAAAAACCAGTAGCCTCAGCTTTGGAGGAAAATTTAAACGGGAGGATAAGCAATTAGCAAGGAACCAGAAACTCAATGAGGAAAGTTACTCTTATCATAGATGGAGCCTGAACTTTATATTTTTATTTACTTGCCATTGATGGTCTTTCTTATAACACTGAGTCTATTCTGTTTTCTCTATAAAATGTCATGTAATCTAGATGGACAGTTGACTGCCCCCTGTCCATCTTGCATGCCCTTTCTTCCTTTTTATACCTAAGTGCTCTCCTTTGCTGTGCTAAGTAGCAGTGGCGAGAGTGGAACACCCTTCTCCTGGTCCTTTAAGAGGGACGCAGCCTCGCACTCCAGCTTGACACCAGCTGTGGCTTGGCATTTCTGGCCCTCTTTCTGTTGAGTTACATTCCTTCTTTACCTAATTTGTCGGTGGTTATTATCATTAAAGGGTGTGAAACTTTCAAAATGCTTTTATATATCTATCAAAGTGATCATATTATTTTTATCATTTATTCTCAGAATGTAGTGGATCACATTGATTAATATTTAACCCTCTTTATCCTTGAAAGGCAACTCCCACCTGGTCATGTTGTGTAATTTCTTGGACATCCTGTTAAATTTGGCTTCTTAGTGTTTTTGAGGGTCTTTTGCATTCATTTTTATGAAATATGTTGGCCTGTAATTTTCTTTTCTTGTAGATGTCTGACCTGACATTGGTAAGAGGCTAATGCTGGCTTTACAAAATATGTTTGTAACGTTGTTTCTGCTTCACTTCTTTGTAAAAGTCTGAAAAACAGTTGATATTGAATTCAGTAAAGTTGGCAGATAGAAAAATTTAAAAAAATGAATTGTAAAAAATGACTTGCATTTTCATAGAGTAATAAAGAATTTTGAAAAGATCCCATTTATGATCATGTGATAAAAACAAAATGCTTAGAAAAAAATTAACCAGGGAGGCAAAAGATCCATATACTGAAAGCTCTCAGACCTGCAGAAGGAAATCACACAACATAAAAGTGAATATTATTGCCAAATGTCCAAAATGATCCGCAGATCCCTATCAAAAACTAAGTGGCATTTTCACAGAAATAGAAAAAAGCCCTAAAAGTTATGTGAGGTCACAAAGAGTACAAACAGATCAAGAGTTTGTAGGAAGCAGGCAAGACTAGAGACATCACATATCCTAATCCGTGTACTCAGTATAGGTATACCGTAAAAGCAGACAAACGGAACAATGAGCAAGTTGGAAAGCCTAGAGATAAACTGACATATATGTGATGAAGGTGCCAGTTATATCCACTGTAGATTATGTCAGCTCTTCAATAGTGGACTGGAAAGTGGCTGGCTGCAAGTGAAAGATTGCTTTATTCCATACACAAGAAGAACTTACAGTGCTCCACAGACTACCGTGACACCAGAAACTATGAAGCTGAGAAGTGAATGCAGGAAAATCCTAGACACTAGCAATGGACTTTTAGGCATGGATACTAAAAACACAGGTGACAAAAGCAGTCCAAACAAGTGAACATCCGTCAACCCAAAATTTCTTAAAGGGAACAAAGAACGGAAGGAAAGGGCAGCTCAGAGAACATGAGAACTCGTTTCAGAACATATTTCTCTTTGTCTAAGATCTCTACCACCCTGGCCCCCATGTGGATGTGTGCACGTTAGCACAGGTGCCCATGGAGGCTAGAAGCAGTCATTGATCTCCTGGAACTGGAGTTACATGTAGTTGGGAGCTGCCCTATGTGGGTGATGGGAACTAAACCATAGTCTTCTGAAAGAACAGTACGTGCTTTTAATGAAGGAGCCCTCATCAGTCCTTTCTGTAAGGGGTTCACAACCAACCCATAAAGGACTTGACGAACTTGAAATCCCCAAACCAAAACCAATGAGCGAAGGACCTGATATCTATTTTCTCAGAGAAGACAGAGCTATCAAACAGGCATCCAAGGCAGTGTTCTATATCATTGTATTACTTTGCTCTCATTAGAATGACTTATCTAAACCACAGGGGGATGTGAGGACGCAGAGAAAAGGGAACGCTCATGTATTGTTGACCAGAAAGTGAATTGGTACAGACACCATGGAAAGCAATATAGAAGTTCCTCAGAAAATAAGATTGCATATGCAGTAACCCTCCTTTTAGACATAATACGCAGGACATAGAATCAGCCCTTCCTTTTTGTGTGGTGCTGGAGATCCAACCCAGAGTGTTACACAGGTAAGCAGATGCTTTACGCTACATTCCCATCCTCGAACTCACTACCTATAAGGCATCTGTACCACAGTTTTTCACTGATGTAGCTGGGTGAGAACAACCCAGTAACTTCATTGTTGGGGAGAGAAGGAAAATGTGGGCTATGTTCACAGTAGACCAGTATTTGTTCACACAAAGAGATCCTGATATCTGTGAAAAAGTGCATGAACCAGGAGGGCTTTATGCTAAAGGAATAAGCTAGGAACCAAAGGGTTAAAGTTCCCATGGTCTCATGTATATATAATTTTTCAGAAAGTAGAATTCCTGTTAGTGCAGAGAAGAATTGTCGTTTCCAGAGTTGGAGGGTTTGGTAGGATTGGAGAGGAAATGATGTTGATCAAAGGGTGCAGATCTTCAGTTATAAAGTGCACAGGATTTGGGGATTAATGATCAGTGGTGAGTAACTATGGATGAGTTAATTTATTTGATTCTGGTAGTCATCACATACTGTTCGCACATAGCAAACTGTCATGTTTACCCTGATGCCATTTATTAAAGTCCTTATTTAAAAACACAAAAGTAATCTATGGGCCCCACATCTATGCAGCTCAGAAACTGTGGAAAACAAGTATCATCCCAAGGGGGAGAATCACAGCATCTACTTGGGGATGTTTTCTATGTAAATATTGCTGTTTCAACAAGAAGCAGGTCAGTCTTTCATGACTCACCGATGCCTCAACCCCAGCTCAGTTCTGTAATGGCCAATTGGCTGAATTAACCCCTGAAATTCAGCCACCCTGTGAACTATCCTATAGAGTGGAGATTCCCTTACTTCTGTTGGTGTTCAATTCCAGGATCTACTGTGCTACTTATTTTCTGTTTTATGAACATCATACAGTTTTATCGGCAGACTTCTCTGTGTGTGCAGATGGCGGGAGATAGGGAATAGTGAGTTCACAGGTGAAATGAACATCCCAGAATAATCACACATGGACTCACCATTTAGCTAGTTGCTGCAGTGGCCTACAGGGATGAGCACCATGCAGCATGAAGTGTTTAAGTTTTAGTGTTCATAGCCACGGATAACATTGAACAACACCCTCCTGCCACTGGAGCTTGCAACCAAAGAGATTGTCTGTTACAGTGTTGATCCTTTCCTGGAATAAAGGACTGGCTCAAAGTTTCTCCTGAAGTCACTATATCCTTTTGCATCTTTGGGCAAATTTTTTTTTGCCTGCCTCTTTGGAGAAACTGAGGTTATGAGAAATTATATGACAAGTCTAAGGCTGTAAAACAAATGAGAAAGGAACACATTGAGATTCACATCAGGAGAGGTGTCCACAAAGCATTGGCTCTTACCAATTCTATTACGTTTGGTAGTCAACTCCAAAACTGCATTTTCCAGAGTACGTGGAGGTCCAACTGAATTTTTTAAATGCACTTATGCAATGGTCTCAGAGCTGCGTTTGCATGAGTGTGCTAATCTGTGTTCCGCTTTGCCACCCACATGTGGAGGAAGAAAGCATGCCACAAATACAATATAACCTTTGTTTTCCAGCTTCCATTGTGATTGAGAAGTGGTGGTGCCACATGGATCCTTGCTTGGAAGGAGAGGACTGCCGAGTACTTCCGGACTCCTCGGGTTGGTCCTGTAGCAGTGGCAATAAAGTCAAAACCACTAAGGCAAGTAGGAACAAAAGGTAACTGTAATTTACAGCTGCAGGAGCTGCTAACTCAGGGGGTTCCTGCTGTGCCTGGATCTCGCCAGCAAGAGAACAATGTTGTTTTGTGTTGATAAACCTGCCAGGGCTGTGCTACACTGTGGCTTTAGCCTTTCAGGAAAGTCCATTTGCCAGTGTTGCCGCTGCCTGTCCGGGCAGTGATTTGGTGGGTGAGCTCTTACTTTCAGCAGGGCCCCTAAATTCCGGTCTGCTAGTTCAGGAGCTCAATTTAAAGGAAAGGTTTCAGAGTTGACAGAGTGGTTTATCAAAGCGACATGGCAGGAATCCACGGCCAGATGATTTACTCAGGTAGGAAAAACGTGCTGCCACTGAGACTGGAGGCAGGCCAGGTGAGACTCTTACTCAAGTCTTCCACAGCTTCTCCCTGGTGGTTCCCCATTCTGAATTTCTTGCATCTGAAGGAGAACGCAAGTGATTCAGTTCTTCAGTGAGAAAGCAAACTTCTTTTTCTCTTTGTGTCCACTCAATTACTTGGATTTTAGAAATTTTTACTGCCAAATCCTTTCATGACTGCTTTCCCGGCTCCCATCTAATCCACCATCACATGCAGATGACTCACGACTTCCTTCCGGTAAAGACTCCATTCATTGACTATAGGAAACAGTGTTTGTGAGAAGTCAGCCCTCTAACCAAGCCGTCCTACAACCTCTGAACAGCTTCAGTCTCCCCATTGGCCCTTCAAAGACAATTCTGCAAGGTAGGCCCCCTTCTTCTGCCCCAAACCTTCTGGCTTTCTGTTGGTCTCTGCCATGATGCCTTTGAGGTAGTCCTTCCTTCTCATATGATGTGATGTCTTCCCTTCTTTTCTAGTCAGCTATTATTCTTCAGGAATCCATCCTTGGTTGCATCTGAGTTCGGTGTCTGAGTGACCACTAGGGTCACATTTTTCATGGATAGCTGTATTCCTTTGCTTCCTACATCACTTCCTATCTAGTGTGGGGTCTGTGAAGTCAGGCCCTTTACTGTGTTTACCTATCTTGGTAGGCCCAGATTCCGCTGATGTCACCATAGCTTTCTTGAATACCAGTCAATGACAAGCCTTTCTGAGGTTACTGGAGTTAGACGGGTTGCAATGATGTCCATTCAAAGTTGCTTCCCATTAGAATATAACTTGTGCTTACTAGTAATGTTGTGATTGCAGTAACATCTGTGTTGACAGGACCTTTGTGGATTCTATCAGTCACAGACTAAAATATTAAAAGGTAATCGCATCTCAACCAAACCTGTACAGTTTTCTTTTTTTGTCATTATTCCCTAAATAATATAGTATAAAAACCATTTCTGGCTGGAGAGATGTCTTGGCAGTTAAGAGCACCTTCTGCTTTTGGAGAGGACTCAGGTCCAGTTCCCAGCACCTACATGGCAGCTCACAACCATTTGTAACTCCATTTCCAGGGGATCGAGTGCTTCTTCAGGCCTTTATGGACACTGTACCCATGTGATGCTTAGACACACATGCAGACAAATAAAAAGCCATATATATATGTATATATTGTTTCATTTGTGCCGTAGTTGTTATAAACAATCTAGAAATTATTTAAAACATCAAAAAGTCTGCATATACTACATGTAAGTGGCATACCATTCTATGTAGGTTTTCCGCATGTACAGATTTTGGTATCTTTGGGTGCTCTTTGAGGTAATCCTCCATAGACCCCAAGTCACAACTCTCTTTTTACATCCATGTTAGAGGAAATCCATGGAGGTATTTGTTGAAGCAGCAAGGAGCTTAACTGTCCCACTGCCCAACTAATCCCACTATGCCACTCCCAGTAAACTTCCAGCCACCTAAGGCCATTGCACTTGCTAAGCAACTTCTGTTTCCTGCTCCCGACTCCTTTCAGCTGTTCCCATAAGTACTTTCTAAATAAAAAGTATTGAAGTCTCCTATGAGGTTAAAAAAATAATCTTCCATCTATCAGTGATTAAAATAAACTTTCATTGCATTTCTTGTAGACTAAGAAATAACATTTTAGAAGATTAAATTTGTATTGATTTTTAGATATAAATGTAAAACAAGATTGAATGGAAGCCAAGTGAATTCTGGAAAAAGAATATGTGTAAATAGTTCACTTGGTAGAGTGGCTCTCTCTCTTTATGTGCAGTTAGTGAGAGCATTAGCAGGAAGTAAACCTTAAGGGGCATTTTGCCTCTGTGTGTTGGGAATATGAGTTTGCTCTAGCTAAATTCTCAATGGTAGTGACATTTCATTTATCTCCTGGAAATTTGTAGAAACATAATACAGTTCCCCAAGCCACCGTAATACTTGGGCTGCCTTTTTTTCCCAGTGATATGCCATTTGAGAATAATCTGGAAGGTATAAAACCTTGTTTCCTTTATTAATCCAAGTCAGCATGCCTTGAACTTCTTAAAACATTTTATGTCTGTTATGGCTTGCATGTGCACAGAAGTTCATTTGGGGAGCTCAGACTGCCTCCCATGCTGACCTTGGCATTCTAGAAACTGTATCTCTTGCTTGCTATGGTACTGCCCTTATATCTCTGGAGGGACAGCCATCCTGTGATGGCTAAGCAGTTGCCTCCCTGGAAGGGGTATTAAGTAAAAAACAAAACAGTTTCCATTTTCCTTAAAGAATCTGTGCACAGTAACATGGGGACACACAGCTCAGAGTGTCAGATCTTGAGCAGTAAGCCACCTATGCTAGGAGTCTATTTCCCATTTAAATGCAAATACAGAAAGTGTTAGCAGTTGGTTTGAGATACTAATGGGCTCTGTCTCAGAGATGAAAGTAAGAGAGGCAGACATGTCCTTGTTCTTACTTAATCATCAGCCCCAGATAGAAAAGACTGACATCCTCTTCATTCTCCCCAGGTGGTTTCCAGGTTCTCCTGAGAAGGCTCAGGAGCTACTTCCAGTGGGAAAAGAAGTCTTGCTGTTCTCATGCCTCAAGGCTCCTTTCCCTCTCTTCAGAGTTTTTGATTGACACTTCCCTCTTTCAAACCCATCAATGCTAAAGTTTCTTCCAAGGACCCAGTGACTTTGTAGCATCAACAGCAAGGGTGTGTCACAGCATTTGACTAATTTGTCAGTAGATGGAGACAACTTTGATCTTGAGAAAGTCTGTGGTATTTAAGCTTCTTATTTTGAAACTGTGAATAAGGAACAGTTTTACTGGGTGCTTTCTTGCCCTTTGGGGACACTGGACAATATGTGAGGATATGTTTGGGTTGCCAGATGTTGAGGTGGAGATGCTACAGGCGTCTGTGAGTCAGCACCAAGGACAGTAGTAGGCATCCTGTAAAGGATGGGGCAGTCCCCACAGTCAATGGTGCTTAGACCCAGGCACTGTTCTAGAGAACGATGTGTCTTCTTGGGAGCTTTCTGTAACCTCCCTACTCGATTCTTGAATTTTACTTTGTTATTTCTCTACCCCAAAGAACTGGATATTGGATTAAGGGACATACACATGCTTGGTAACTTCAACTGAGTTACATCCCTAGCCTTACCTCTGCTTTTAAAAATTTGAGATAAACTCTCATGTCTTGAATATCTAATCTTCTCAGCTTCCCAGTGGCTTGGATGACAAGCCTGCACTAGTAGGTGTGGATGTTATTCATTTTTTTCAAATTTTCTATTAAGTGTCTAAAAATTTCCAGGGTTTCATTGGAAATGCAAAGAGGAATGAGTCAAGAAGAAAAGTGTCATATGGATATTTGTTTAAACCCCAAGAGACTTCAGTCTTTATGATGATCATGCCAGTAGCCTATGAAACTGACATTGGTAGGATCAGGAATAAAAATAAAATTTTAATCATCTGAAATATGCAGAAATTTATAAAATAACAGAAATGGTGGTGTTGGCTTCAGAAGCTTCCTTCATATTAGTGTTTCCCATGCTCTAGTCCTTGCCTAGTACCTTCCTCAAGTGACATCTTAGCTGTGGCCTTTCTCTGTCTCTTGGGTACCACCATGGTCACTGCCATAATTATTTCATCATTTCATAACTGTAGAATTATTCACCAAGGGGCTTGTTAAAACTTCAGTCTTAGGCCTCACCTCTTGCTTACTTGGCATATTAAGCCTAGGGCTGGACTTAGAACACAAACTTTGGAAAAATGAAAAATGTTTTGCTTTGAGGATGGGAACCATCTTAGAGTGAAATGACATGGAACAAAATATTTCAAGCAAATGGGACCAGAAAGCAAGCAGGAGTTTCCACTCTAATATCAAATAAACCAGGCTTGAAACTAAAATTTATCCAGAGAGATAAGGTAGGATACTTCATTCTAATCAAGGGAAAAATTAACCCAGAAGACATTACAATCCCAAACATAAATGCACTAAACTCTAGCACATCCCATTTCATGAAAAGCATACTACTAGACTTCAAGATATATTCTAAGCACAATTCAATAATAGTTGGTGATTTCAGTATCTCCTCTCCCCAGGGGATATGTCATTTGACAAAAATAAACAGAGATACATTAGAATTAAGTGACATTATACATCAAACAGACTTAGGAGATATCTATAGACTATTTCACCCACACACCAAAGAATATACATTCTACTTAGCCACCCATAGAAGTTTCTCCAAAACAGACCACATACTGAGGCATGAAACAAATTCCTACAAATACAAAAGAGTTGACACAAGTAACTCCATGTATGCTACCTAACCGCTGTTCAGTAAAGCTTATAGTCAGAAAATAATCAATAGAAACCATGGGAACTAATAGATGTTAAGATATTACTGAATGATGAATGGATCAAAAATCAAGACATACATACAAAATCTTGGAATGAAAAAATGACAAGACAATGCAACAAAACCTATAGGACACATTAACAATAGTATCAAGAAGAAAATGTATAGCTCTAAGTATCTATATTAAAATATCAAAAACTACATAAATTAACAACTTATAAATGTAACTCAAGAATTTTCAGAAACAAGAACAAACTGAAATTCAGTAGATGGTAAGAAATAAAATCAGAACAAGATACAGGAGTTTCTAAACAGAACTCCATTTGCTCAGAAATTAAGGGCAACAATTGACAAGTGGGACCTCATAAAACTGAAATGCTTCTCCTGCAAAGGAAATAGAGGAGAGTGAGAGAGAATTTTTGCTAGCTATATATCTGATACGATGCTTAATATCTAGAATATACAAGGAATGCAAAAAACCAAAGTATCAAGAAATGACTCCATTAACAACATGGGCTATGAGTCTGAACAAAGTTTTCAAAAGAAGAAATAAAAGTGGCTAATACCCAAGTATTCAAAATCTTCAGCAGTAAGAGAAAGGCAAATTAAAACTGCACTTAGATTTTCTCTTCCCAGTCAGGATGACTAAGACCATGAGAACATTTGACAACAAATATTGACAAGATTGTGGGGAAAAGGGATCCCTCATTCGCTGTTGGGCTTACAAAATGGTCTAGTCACTCTGGAAATTAGTGTGGAGAAGGTTTAAAAAGTAGAAACTGAATCTACCATATGATCCAGCCATACCATTCTTTGATACATACTCAAAGGACTCAGTGTCCTACTCTCAAGATACCTGCTCAGCCGTGTTCACTTCTGGTCTAGTCACAGTAGCTAGGAAATAGAATCAACATAAACGCCCTTCAGCTGATGAGTGGACAATGAAAATGTGGTATATATACATACTAGAATTCTATTCAAATGGTAAGAAAGATAAAAGCATGAAACTTGCAGGTAGATGGAGCTGGGAACTATTTTTTTTTTTAATCAGTAAGACCATTTTAATTCTTCATTTTCTGTCAGTAACATCTGCTGATAGCTATATAAGGACCAAAAATGCATTTTTCAAAAATGATTTGGGAGCTGGAAAGATGGCCCAAGTCGTTAAGACTGCTTGCTCCTCTAGCAGAGGCCCCAAGTTCCATTCGGAGCATGCAATGAGCAGCTCACAGCCACCTATAACTCCAGTTCCAGGGGCCCCTACAGGTTCTTCTGGCCTCTTGGGCACTGTACCCTTGGGGGGCATATCGCCCCCCCTTTTAAAATTAGAACTGTGGACATTAAAGTGCCTTTTCCATGAACATTATGTGTACATACATGGGGAGCTTAGCGCACCAAGAAAAATACCAACAGAACATTCACCAAACAGCCATGACCAGCACATTTGCTTTGCCAAGTAAGAATACTTGGCAAAATTCAGTTAGTAAAGAATTTCGCTTTTAACCTAACATCTTAATTATGCATTTGTTTCTAAGACTTTTTTTCTCAACACCCTTTCAGAACTGAAGAGATGGCTCAGCAGTTAAAAGCACTGCCTGTTCTTCCAAAGGATCTTGGTTCAATTTCAGCAACTGCATGGCAGCTAACAACTGTCTGTAACTCCAGTTCTGGGGTACTCAACACCTTTATACAGATATACATGCAGGCAAAACACCACTGCACATAAATAAAGAAAAATAAAAAAACACCCTTTCATTCAAGAATATATTTGTATACACAATTTCATGGATCTAAAGTCTTAAAGTATTTATACAATTTTTGTTTGTGACACTGCGGGTTGAATGTAAGGGACTTGTGCTGGGCAGCACAAGTATATTCCCATACCTGTAGCCTTTTCACATGTAACACCTGATTTCAAAGTTTAATTTCACCCAATGCATTCATTAAAAGATCAGTTTCTCCATACGTTAGTTTAATTGCTACTTCTAAAACTGTAAACTGAGAACAGATACATGCTGTTTTTAATTGGTTAGAATTTTACTCATGTGGTATATAGCTAGAACAAGAATTCCTAGCCTCTCTGAGCATCCTTCCACTCATAACAGTAAGAATGAATGTCTACAACAAATTTGTGGTCTGACCCTATTCAACATTACCAAGCAGATTTCTAATATTCTTGGGAAAAGCTTTCTCAAATATACAGTATCCTACCACAAGATACAAAGCTGGAAACTATTCTGAGTGAAGTAACCCAGATCCAGATACATAAATGCTGTCATCGTCCTTCTTATTTGTGGTTTCTAGCTCTGTTTCTTTAGGTTTGAGTAGCTAGCCCATAGTTTCTGAAGAAGTCAGGAAAATAGGGAGGGACTGATGTAGGATTTCCCTCTGTATGCTGTGATTACCTTTAATGAATAAAGAAACTGCTTTGGACCTGTAGCAGGGCAGAACTTAGGTATGCGGGGAAGACAGAACTGAATGCTGGGAGAAAGGAGGTGGAGTCAGGGAGAAGCTGGAACATTAGCCAGTAGGCCACGACCTCTTGGTGATGCACAGATTAATGGAGATGGGTTAAATTAAGATATAAAAGTTCGCCAATAAGAAGCTAGAGCGAATGGGCCAAGCAGTGTCTTAATGAATACAGATTCTGCGTGATTATTTCGGGACTGAGCAGCTGGGAACCAACAAGCGGCCTCCTTTCAACAAGGGACCATGGGGGGAAAGTGAGAGATGGAGCTCCAGGGAGTGGAACAGTAGGAAACAGGTGCTATCGGTGGGGGTAGTGGGAAAATGGGGGAGGGTAGGACTTAACTGGAGAAGGGGAGAGAGGGAGATACAGGAGGAGCAGAGAGGAGAGAGCACTAAGATGTCTGATGAGGCCATATGGCAATATATTATTTTAGTACTTAAAGTGTATGTGTGAGTTTTAAATGGAGTTTTTGGGGTAGTGTGATCCCTGAAGAATCATGTACTATCGAACAAAAGCTAGTTCCAGGAATGGGAAGCTTCTCAATCGAGTCTTCCAAAATCATATTGGCTATTGGCAATTGCCATTACTCTTGGTTGCCTTCCAGAACTTGAATGTAAGACCCTGTTGCTGAAGTTACCACACACCTAGTCAGAGCACATGTAGGACTTGAGCTGGAACTGACCTGGATGCCTCCTCCCAGAGGGCTGGCTCTATAGTATCCAAAGGTGCCATGCGAGCTGCCAAGAGAGGGGAGCAATCTGTAGTAGTCTAACCCAGCTGGAAAGCCTACAAACCCCAACAATGATCAGCCCAGTAAAATATCCTGCAGGGGTGATAATGGCACATTTATCTTGGGAATGACCAGTAGCTATCTAATTTGACTTCAGATCCACTCAGCAGGAAGAAATCCATGCCTGGTACTATAAACCTAGACAAGTACCTATAGCTGACTGTAGACCTGAGAGGAGAATCTACTACTTACATTTTCCTAAACTAATAGAATTTATAACTATATTCAGATCTTATCTTTATACCCACAGATAAGTGTGGCTCTCACCCCTTATCGAACAAACTTCTTTGTTTTTTCCAACAGATAGTGACCACTACAGAGATTCACAGTTGGTCAAAATGCAGGGGATGATGGGAAATGGGATGTGGGTTGCCCATCCCAAATTTTTATATCAGCAATGCAATCCCTATACCTAATGCTCAGAGAAAATTGTGGAAGGTGGTAAAAGCCAGAATCTCTGAATGTCTATTGCTACATAATGACCCCTAATATTCAAGGAATAATGCATCCATGAAACCTCAACAATGTGATTGCTTGAACAAGAATAGCATAATGACAATCCCAGTTGACATGCCAATGTGGACAGGGAAATTCCATAAGATCTGACTTCCAGAGGAATAACTACAGGTGGTCAATGGCGGCTGAGAGAGGAGAATTAGTTTCTTGTAGAGATAAGCACTCACATACACTGTCCAACCCTGGACATATGTACTTAAGATCAATGGACTTGGGTTGTAGGTGTGTGTGTGTGTGTGTGTGTGTGTGTGTGTGTGTGTGTGTATTTATGCATGTTTATATACATGTAACAATACTAAAGAGACCATGAATTGTGGGGTTGGAAGGAGTTTTGAGGGGATAATGCAGACATAGTGCTCGTGTAGAAAGGTCTCAAATTTAGAACAACAGCAAAATGAAAACCGTTGTCCTAGGGCTGCAGAGATGGCTCAGCAGTTAAGAACACTCATTGCTTGTGCAGAGGATCTGGTTTGATTCCCTGCACCCATACATAAAGGCTCATAAACATCTATTAACTTCAGTTTCAGTGAATCTAGTGCCCTCTCCTGGCCTATGGGCACACCAAGGAATCACACAGTATATATACAAACATGTAGGCACAAGCTAGAATCATTTGGAAGAGGAAACCTCCACTGATAAAATGCCCATAACAGATTTTCATGTAGGCAAGTCTGTAGTGCATTTAATTGATTAATGATGATGGTCCTAGACCACTGGTGCCACCCCTGACCTGGTGCTCCTGGGTGCTATAAGAAAGCAGTTGAGTAAGCCATGAGAAACAAGCCAGTAAGCAATGATCCCGCAAGACTTCTGTTTTAGCTTGTCACCTGCTTGAGTTCTTGTCCTGGCTTCCCTCAGTGATAGACTGTTACCTGGGAGTATAAGATAAAAGAAACCCTTTCCTCCCCAAGTTGCTTTTAGTCATGGTGTTTTATCACAGCAATAGAAACCATAAAGCACCTCCTAAGGGACTAGCTACCTGAAGACTGAGGAGGTGTCTCTCTAGCCTTGAAGTCTTATGTTCCTTTACCCCTATAATCAAGCCTTCAGATGTGTGGAGTTTGGGGGCTGATACATGGAAGTGAAGCCAGGATTAGCATGTTAATTATTACTTCACATCCATTGAAATTCAAAATCAGTAATAAAAATTCTATATGTAGTAAGTATAATAGTGATTTAACAAGAAAATAAATCAGAATATACCTGATTTAATTGAGTCACCTCAAATAAAAAACTTTAGGAGATTACTTTCTAGGTCAGGTTGATATTTGCCTGTGCACGCCTTTAGCTTGCAAAGAGAAGACAGGGCACATCCAGAAGTGCCAACAACTGTGACCCAAATCCAGCCCCTTGATTGTTTTTATATTACACGCGCATTAAGAGTGGACTTTATTAGGCTGGGTGTGGTGCTGTCAGGTGGCTTTAATCCCATCACTTCCCAAGTGCTATGTGATAAGCATTGAACAATGCAGTTCACGTATTTCCTTCAGGCACCTTTAACTTCCCTCCAACCAGGACTGCAGTCCTCACCCATTTGCTCACGCCAAAGACTTTGGGATTATCTTGATTTTTCTTATCACACCCTTATCCTTTGTCTTAAATTCTTGCGTTTTCCTTTTCACTGCTTGGATCAAAGTGACCCCTGTAAGTTCATCGTCTGGCCATACTTTTCTTACCTCATCAAAGAAAGGCCGGGGTGCTTGAAGTGACTTGTGCTGTCTGGTATTTTTCTCTTTCTGGGAAGTTCTTTCTTCTGGTGGGCCCCCACTTTTGTCAAGTGCCGTCTGTTTCCCCTTTGCTGAGAATCCTTCACACTCCTGTCCCTGTACTTCTCTTCTCAAGTGCCCTGCTTTCCCTTTCCTCTTTGTACTCTGACCTTCACATGTGTTCCTGGGGTTGTGGGGCCTCCTCCCCAGGTTCCTCCCTGTAGTAATGAGGGGCTCGGACTGTGTCCCCGGCGCCTGGTTCCCGGTGCAGGGCCCTTTGTTCTGTCCTGCCCGGCTCCCAGTGTAGGAGGGTCCTTTTGTATTTGAGTTGCTTTTATTGGTAAATAAAGAAACTGCCTTGGCCTTTTGATAGGGCAGGACTTAGGTAGACAGGGAAAGAGAACAGGATACTGGGAAGGGGCAGAGTTAGAGAGAGGCCACCATGAAGCCTGCCAGATCACACATGCTAAATCTTTCCCGGTAAGCCATGACTCGTGGTAACACACAGATTATTGGAAATGGGTTAAACAAATATGTGAGAGTTAGCCAATAAGAGGCTAGAGCTAATGGGCCAGGCAGTATTTCAATGAATACAGTTCCTGTGTAATTATTTCGGGTACGCCGGTACGCACCGGGAGCCGGGCGGGACTAAACAAGGGGCCCTGCGCCGGAACCAGGCGCTGGGGACACAGTCGGAGCCCCTCATTACTACAGTTTGGCTGCCCAATGTGGTTCACGGACTCCACATAAAACCTGAAAGGGCTTAAAAAGGAATTCTAAACACAAATATAGAGTTTAGCACAGCTGGCAGCGTGCCATAGCTCCTTTATGAGAGAGATTTTCCTGATTCAGCTGTAAAAACAAGCCACGCACGGTTTTAAAACAAGGCTTCTTGGACCCTGCCGCTGGTGCAAACTCCGGCTATGGAGCATTTGTGGGCCTGGATGTTTGTGTGCCCGCTAGGGATCATGAAGAAAGTAGCTGAGACCATGCCGTGGCTCAGCTCTTCCTGCCTGGGCAGATGGCAGGATCAGGCTTAGTCAAGCGGGAGAGCATGGTGGATTTCTGCAGCCATACACAGAGATGTTTTGCGTGCTGCGGCTCAGAGGCACAAGTGGCTCTGCCATGTTGGACTGGGCGGAGCAAGCAGGCAGTACCTGTATTTGACCTGGGATCGTGGCAGCTTAGATTTTTAAGAGCTTAGCATTTTAAAAGCGCAAAGCAAAACTGTTCCTGGACAGTAAAAAATTACAAATTCACAATAGGACAGGTTCAGACATAAAAGACCTCTAAATGGGTCACAGTGTTGGATGGCTGTTCGTAGGCTTGGGAAAAAAAAAAAGAGTATGGAGAGTCAGAGTTAATGCTTAAAATAAAAGGTTAAAGTCTTTAAAGAGACAGTACAAATAGTCATACACGGAAACTGTATTCATTGAAATACTGCCTGGCCCATTAGCTCTAGCCTCTTATTGGCTAACTCTCACATATTTGTTTAACTCATTTCTAATAATCTGTGTGTTACCACGAGTCATGGCTTACCGGGAAAGACTCAGTTTGTCTGACCTAGCAGGCTTCATGGCGGTGGCTACTCTCTCTAACTCTGTCCCCTTCCCAGTATCCTGTTCTCTTTCCCTGTCTACCTAAGTCCTGCCCTATCAAAAGGCCAAGGCAGTTTCTTTATTAACCAATAAAAGCAACCCAAATACAAAAGGACCCTCCTACACCACCTCCCCTTGATTCAGTCACTTGTGACCCAAATCCAGTCCTTTGCTTGCTTTTATAATACCTTAATTATGAATTAAGAATGGGCTTCAGTAGCATACGTGTGGTGGTGCATGACTTTAATCGGAGCACTCAATATGCAGAGGCAGGAGGATGGTAAGGCCAACCTGTCTTTCTTTATATAGAGAGTTTGAAGTCAGCCAGGGTTACATAGTGAAACCCTGTTTTTTTTTTTTTTTTTAAAGAGTATCAAAAGACTATTTTATAACAGAAGAATTGGGAATTATGTAAAATCCCCATTCAGTATCCACTGATACTTTGTTGGAACTAATCAGTGCCTGTGAGTTTACTTGTAGTCTCTTACTGTAACTGTGAGTTACATTTGAATGTAGCCAATGTCCAGCACACAAAGATCAAAGTCTGACCCATACTTTGCAGAGAAAGCTTTCCAGTTCCGGTTTAACAATACAAGGTCTGTTAGGTCCAGGAATGATGACTGTGTTACCAAATAACACAGCCTCTTCTGAAAATATTTGCACAATATAAATGCGTTAAAGTGTTATGCGACTTTCCCCTGAGCTGGTGTGTTGACTGTGTAACTTACAAACTTTTTTAAAGGTCTTAAATAATGAGTCCATGTGTTTAAAAATGAAGAACACAATAACTTTCTTAATGGTTATATATTTCCATTAAACCGATCATTACTGTCAAACAATTTTTTAAAAACAGGTTAACTTCATTTAAAAATGTAACAAAGGTTAAATTTTGATTTTGACAAGCAGTGATTTTAATCAGCATTCCTTTGAAAAACTATTCAGTGCCATTAACAAAGCATGCTTAATTAACATGCAGGAATTCGTGGGCAGTGGGTGTACCTAATCTCATGGCATTTTATAACCTCGGCAAATAAAAAGCCAGGGTACATACTTCTCCATTATAGAAGTCTTCATCCATGCTTTCTTTGCATACTGAAAGTGAGGGAGGGGAAGGCTAGCTGGATGTAAAGAGTCAGTTGGGTTCAAGTTGGTTACAGACACAGGTTCCAACTGATAAACAGGCCTCTCTGGTTCTCTGGCAGGAAGGATTCTCTTTGGTGGTGTAAGGTCAAATGCTCACCTAATTTCATTTGTTTTAGGTGACACGGTAGCAGGCACAGAGTGTTTTGACCCCAAGGGGCATCAGGACACAGAGCTGTGCTGTGTGTCTAGTGAGAACTCACCTCGGATCTCAGACTTCACAACTACAATCCATGCATCATGAAAAGTGGCATTTACCTGGCTGCCTCTGCTCTCTCTGCTCTGCGATCTTATCACACGGAACCATAACTACAGACGGCCACTCAACTGACATGTTCCTATCCCCAAAGAAGTACAACACGAGAAACGCTGGAGGGGAACATCGGAGGTGATCGGAGGTGTCAGTGCTGAACAGCACTCGGGGAACTTGCCTCTTAGCTTTCTGCCTTTCCCAAGGAACAGGAAGTACAACAGGACCCCATCTGCTCTTCTTTCAAATGTGTCCTTTAGCCATTATAGGGAAGGTGTGAAGGGAGTCTAAATGACAGAAGATTTGGCTAACATATATGTGTTCTAGATTAAAGAACTCAAATTATCTTGTGCAGAAAATTTATTTTATGAACCTTGGAGAATGGAAGGACTCATTGAGTTATTGTGTGAGCATTTGTATTTTTTACTTTTGGTAATTTAACATGTTTACCTTTTTAGTTCCATTCCTACAGTAGCAGAGACACAGCAGGAGCATCTTAACCTCGGTGCACCGATGACTGAGTTCGAAGGGAAACAAACTAACGCCAGAGTTTTATAATCAAAGCTTTATCATGACATTCACAAAGGAACATAAACATGGGGTTTTTATGACTTGGGGATAATCAAATAGGAAAACCATTTAAAATATAGGACAATTTCTGTTTAGGGTAAGGGTGATTTCTTAGATCCACTTTATGCCAATTCTACGGAAATATTTTTGTTATCTCCTAGGCGTCTTTAAAGGCTAAATATTTACATTACAGGTGATGCTAGCCTAACATGAGTCTTTCTATACCCATTTGCCAGCTTTCTTACTTCTTTAAATGTAAATAAAATCTCAGCCATCGTTCCTCTTGTTTCAATGATTTTGTAGACGCTATCATACAGAAATGTAAGAAACAGAGAAATCGGCACAAGTTTGGACAGCGATGTTATTTATGTACATGTATGTGGGACTGATTGTATATATTAAGAAATGTCAAAAGATAATTGCTGTGCTATCTGTCTCTGTCCTTCCACAATTACAAGGAGAAATCAGTTTCATGATGTTGTCTATATGCTATCAATTATTTGATTTTGTTCTTGCAGAAGAAATGGAAATGGGTGCTACCTATTTATTGGTTAAACTTTGGTTTGAATTTGACTGCCTGGGTGCCTACCAGAATAGTAAATCTCATATAGATAAGTAAAATATCACTCTGTTGATGGCATATAAGATCTTGTGGTTATTTGGTGCCTTAAGAGTTTGTGTTCATGACAGAAGCTTACAAGTGTTCTTTTTCACGTAAACATGAAATTGGGTTCCTTTAAATTTAACTTTGGGGATATGACTGATTTAGGTGACTACTTTATTTTGTGTACAGCTTAGAAAAGGAGCTCGGAGAATCCAGTGGATATCAGTAAAGCTCGGGCACATTCATGACGTCCTGTGTATCCTCTCTCGGCTCTTCTATTGTTAAAGGGCTTTAAAAATGTAAGGAGATTTTTGCAGTACATGAAGTACCATGTTAGTTTGTAATCCTCACATTTGATCTTGAATCAGAAAGCAGAACAGGTGAGGAGGATACTACTTTACCTTGGGGAATTCTTTTAGGGACTAAACTATTTCCAGGGAGTAAATGTTTTATTAGGGAAAATGGAAGGACCAGAAAGTGCTCTGCTATCCATTATTACTTCAATATGTGCTTTTTATGTAGTTCCAAAGTAAGCCCTGGGCTGGGGCTCTGAGGCTCATCCTCATGTTATCATTCCCTCTCTGCAGGAAAGTAGGTAGGGGACATTTCTGTGTTTTCACAGAATTGAAAAACAGGTTTCCTAGGGAGTAGCGCAGCTTTCAATCAAGTACCCTTCAGGTAGATCTTAAGTGGTTTTTTTTTTTTTTTTTTTGAATCTTAAAACACACTGCTGCCCATCTAGTGATGTAGCTGTAGCCTCAGTTTAACGAAACCAGCGACCAGGTGAATTTACAGCTTGCCCTCATGGGTAGATGTGCCGTTTCACGTGGATAGACCTTCCCATTACCTGCACTTGGAAAAGAAAAAAACATTAAGTTCGACAAATCTAACCTCCCTGTGATTGCCCTGACTTACTGTGACATCATTTTTATCCACATAGAAATGATTCCTGGGAGATCTTTACGAATATTTCCATTCCACTGAGGAGGATTTCGGACCTAGCGATATTGAACTTGCTCAAATTCACACAGCTAGCTTGCATCAAAAGTGAGTGGCCATGATAAAAATACAGCAAACTGTAGACTTAGTTTTCTTTGAGTTCTTTTGAAACATCGCACAGTAGAGTCCCTCACTGCAACTGTCACGGGCATGGGCTAGCCTTAGTATCTGTCTTTTGTGTTTGTACCTGGGTTAGATATGCTTACAGTCAGTGCCTGCATGCTTTGCTACCATCTAATAAGTGCCAATAAGCTGACAGTGAGCAACTGCTAAGATTTAACAAGTGGGACAAATATGAATAGCTGGTTTCTCTACTTGAGTTGAAGTCACTGTTCTTTGTTATTTAAAGGAGAGTGTTAGTTTGGGAGAGTGTTACATACTGAACTATCATGTGGTTGGGCCAATCAGCCCGCTGTGTCCTCTGTCCAGTCACCAGGAGATTTGGAGAGAAGCTAAGATATGGTGGTGGCATAAACCTTAACCGTCATGTCCTCCCCACCTACTTTCATCATTGCATAGCTTCATCATCACAGGGCTTCATCATCACACAGCTTTGTCATCACATAGCTAGCTCTCCCTTGCAGTTTTTGCTAATCCTCTTGCATTTATTTCCAGAAGAAACTGCTGCTATGCAAGACCGGGGCCCAAGCCCTGGAAATGGCAGTAGGATAAAGCTTAGCACCAATGGCTATTTCCCACATGGCCTCTCCAGGACTGGGAGCTAATTCTACATGTAATTGTGGGCTATGGGGGGGGGCTCATGAACAAGGACAATGTCAATGCCATGTTCATGACTACTTTCACCATGTAGCACCTCTCTGAAATCAGCAAAGCACCTTTCAGAGCTATATGTCAAGGATTTGGACTCTTAGACACTAGGAGCCAGCAAGCTAAATCTCATAGGTCAAGTCTGGTTGGCTTATTTGTATAAATACAAAATTATCAGAACCAGTCACATCAATCTTTTAAATAGTATCCCTGGCTACTGCTGCCCTACAAAAGGAGAATTAACTGGCTATGGCAAATATTTTATGACATGCAAGGCCTAAAATATTCACTCTCCGGCTCATTGCGGAAGGAGTTTTCCAATCCTTATTTTATGTAATAGGAAGGCATGACCCTTCAAACCCAGTTCCCCAGAACAGTGCAGGAGAATAGCAAAGGCTCAAGTGCTGTGGACCAACAAGATGATTTGAATAATGCTTCCTACTCTTTATTCCTAAGGCTTTATACTTCCTAAGTTTCAGTTTCTTGAAACGGGAACTGTTTATCATCTACCTATCACCTCTCTGTCTTAGCGAATGGTTGATGTGGGAAAGTTTGCAAAGAAATAGCTGGGGGGTCCGAGGCCATGGTGGTGGTGTCTGCAAGAGCTTCAACACAGTGTAGGGTGTAAGGAGTGCAGGTGCTTGAAAGCCAGGCCCCTAAGACGCGACAGCTCCTACTTTTAGATAACATACTTTTAAAATAACTATTCTAGGCCTGTGAGAGCAAAGACTGGCTCTCATGGAAAAGGCCTGGATCCCTGATTTGTGTGGAGGTATTAGATATTAAGTCTAAATTCCTTCATGCGCCAGGCAAGTGATCTGCTGTTTCTGCTAACAACCTAGTTGCCTCCCAAAGATGACCCCCCCCATCTGACAACAAAATGGCAAACTAATCTAACACTCATTTTTACTTGATTGTTTTTTTAGCTAAAAGGTTGAGGGTCAATCAACATGCATTAGAAGGGGACAAACCATATTCAAACCACAGCAACCTCATACTTTTTGTTTTTTAAAAAATGGTACCTTAAAAAAGAACATACCCTTACACAATTAACTTGTCCAAGACACTTGCTACAAAGACCAAATCAAACAGCCCTTCCTTTAAACGGAAGCCAACAATATAAAGGCTCACGGCTCACAGAAGCCTGGGCATGGACAAGATGAGACACTTCAGCATTTTCTCCTTCTGCCAAAGACAGTTCAAACTTTGAGCCAGTGAAGAAGGGCAAGTTAGAGCGGTAGTTCCCAACCTGTGGTTTGCAACCCCTTGGTGGCTTGAAAGGCCTTTCCATAGAGGTCCCCTAAGACCACCGGAAAACACAGATACTTGTATTATCATTCATAATAGTAGAAAATTACAGTTATGAAGTAGCACTAAAATTAATTTTATAGTTGGGGGTCACCACAACATGAAGAACTGTATTAAAGAGCTGCAGCACTGGGAAGGCTGAGAACCACTGAGTTAGAGGGCCTGAGTTCAGGCAGTGAAGATTCCTGTGATCTTGGCTACCAATCTGGCAGGAAGGTAGGAGGGACACAAATTATCCTGATTTGAGTCTGGACTGGGGATGTGAGGAATAAAATAAGGACCCACTCGTTCTTTCAAATCCACCCTTTAAAACTTCCACTTGGGTCCTGCTTCCCTGGGAAAAGAAACAATCATTTCAAGTTACAAAGTAATCTTGTAAACAGAAACTTTGAACAAAGAGCCCTGTAAATAATGGATGAGCACTTACTGAAGTGTGTTGGGCAGTCCTCACCGTATTGATTCAGGGCTGTGAACAAAACAGGCTCCGCAAACTCTTCCTTCAGCCTCTTCCTTCCCTGCTCTGGGCCATCAATATTCACAGCCCACTCACGTGCTAGGCATAAACAAGGCAGTCTTTGCCTTGTGGTAGGGGCCTTTGCGTTCTGTAGATCAGGCCTCTGACCCATCCTCTAATGATCACCTTTGATTCTCTTAATGAGGAGTTATCAAAATAGTTCAAGACACTGAATTATTGATTTAATAACTGTAATTAGTCACCAGCAAATGGAAGTGAGCAAATGAACTTCAATGGTCTGAAATTGCCTGAAATCCTTCTTTCAATCATACAGTTTTGATTTTTAAAATCTCCTGCCTTCTTAAAATTTTATGATATATATATATATGTATGTATGTATGTATGTATGTATCCACACACATGCCACATCACACACTAATAACTAAAAAGAAAGTATTTAAAAAGATTACCCATAGATGACAGCTGTGTAACTTGATCTTGGGGTCACTAGTAGTGGGACCAAGACCTGTCATTGATGCATGAGCTGGCTCTTTGGAAGCTAGTCCCTGTGGTGGGATGTCTTGTTCAGCCTTGATGCAGTGGGGAGGAGCGTGGTACTGTTTCAACTTGAGATGTCAAGCTTTGTTGATCCCCAAGGGAGACCTTACCCAATCTGAATGGAGACAGAGGAAGGGATGTGGGGTGGGTAGGTGGGTAGAAGGCAGGTATATGGAGGGAACAGGAAGAGAGGAGGAAGGGGAAACTGTGGTTGGTATGTAAAATGAAATAAAGAAAAAAAGATAATTTTAAAATATAGAAAAATGACCTATAGAGCAAGGTCAGTTGGTCAGCTAGGTTAGCTTTTCTTCTCAGCCTGAGGAACTGAGTTTGAATCCCTAGAACACATGTAAAAAGCAGCACTGTGCATATGCACATGTGTGTGCATACATATACATATGAATGTGCATGCATATGGACACAGAGATCACTTCTAGTTTCTCACACAATAAAGGGCAGTGCATAGGTCGGCTCAGTGGGCCCAGGGTTGAAACAAGAATCAGGACCATGATTTGCTGTATTTAAATATTTAAGAGTGTCATGTGTCTGACAGAAGACAGAAACTCATCTTTATGTCACAGTAAAGTAAACTGGGACAAAGCCACCAAGTCTCAGCTTGTGAAAAACTTACTGACAACTATGAAAACTGTCAAAGTTAGAAAAGTCAGCATCTGATACTGGCATGTACTGTTTCCATCACTGTCTCTCCCGATTCAGTGCTGAAGCACAGACGAGTGGGACCAGCAGTGAGGGTACTAAACTGCTGTGCCCGGATTTCCCAAGGGAAGTAAGTTTCCCCACAGAGAGCCAGTTCAAGGGTGCAGGTGGCTTTGTTGCAGTCAATGGTGGTGGCGTTTGGGCTGAGGTCAGACAGACTGAAGAAGACAGGGATTGCATATGTTTGGGGAGGGTGTTCCTTCCTCATTAGGTGCAGACTCATCAGAGACCCCCCATATGTAACTCCAGTCTGTGGCTCAGAGAGACAGTGACCATGATGGCTCCTCCTGCTCAGCTCTGATTCATCAGGTGCACACAGGCACTCAGTGTGGGATAGCACTCTTCAGACCCAGAGTGGGACTTAGAAAACAGAAATTTCCAAGGAGAAAGAAATTTTGCTCTCCCTTCCCTCCTACTCTGCTTGTCACCTGTGCATAGTCAACCCCTAGGTTTTGCTTAGATAGATCCTGTGCCCTATGACCAGGTCCAGTCAATTCCCTGAACTAGAGACACTTGTTCTCCCTTCTAATCTCTAAACATAGCCTAAGTCTCTCTCTCTCTCTCTCTCTCTCTCTCTCTCTCTCTCTCTCTCTCTCTCTCACACACACACACACACACACACACACCTCTTAGCAGGTCCAATATAATCAGTCTTGGCCACATGATCCCTTCCCCCTCCCCAGGCTGACCCCACACCACACCCTATATGTTCACTGAATCTGATTAGCAACTTCTTCCTCCATCCAACCTTCAGGCCCATCTCTGGTGGTACAGACTGTATCCAGGTCTCCTTTGGTAGTTCCTTGAATTTGACCCTCCTTGAACCCTTCCCAGATCTCCAGACCTAACCCTGGTTACATATCCTGTCAAAGGTCAAGTTTGATGAGTCCTTCTTCATGATTCCCTAGCCATCCAGAACCACATACAACCTCTGGGTTCAGCCCATGTCACACATATGTACAAGTATCCGCTCTGGTGAATCCTTAGAACATTTCCTAATGTGTGATTTCAAGGTCTTTCCATATAGCTTGTATGCTGGCCTAAAATCTTATCTTACATCAGATGCACATCCCGTAAAGTCTCATTGTGAAAGCAAAAACAATATGAAAGGCCAAGACAGTATATCTGCCCCCAAATCCACCAGTCCTGTAGAAATGTTCTCGAATGAGAATTACCCAGATGATCCATGGACATGATGCAATTATATTTTAATTAAATGATAAAGGCAGTGAGTGCAACAGAAAGGGGAAAATATATACTCATAATACGCAGAAGTTGCATTAAAACCCCAAAGACTCAAGGATTTGCGAAGTAGCTCAGATAAGTCTATAAGGTATCCATTTGTCCAGTAGTAAAAAGAAAGACAATGTTGAATAAGAATTGACAAGATGGCCGGGTGGTGGTGGCACACATTTTTAATCCCAGCACTTGGGAGTCAGAGGCAGGTGGATCTCTGTGAGTTTGAGGCCAGCCTGGTCTACAAGAGCTAGTTCCAGGACAGGCTCCAAAGCTACAGAGAAATTCTTTCTGGAAAAAACAAAAAACAAACAAACAAAAAGTATTGACAAGATGTATGTAGAGTATGGTATGTATTGTATAGTAAGAGTTTTAAGGTAGTAACTCTTAATACTTCAATTTGTAGGAATTTATTTATTTATTCATTTGTGACAGAGACGGGGCTTACTGAATAGGGAAGTAACTCCCTGCAGCAGGGAGCAGGCTTGAGAAGAAGTTGCTTTATTTGTAGAAGTTTATTTCTGGGCATTAAGGAGCCAGTTGCATAGACAAGAAAAGGAACCACATAAGAGCGGAAGGAACCGTTCAGAAGAGCAGAAGTTAAAATAATCCTATATCATAGCCCTCAAAAGGGTAGTGGTACCATTAAAATTCTGGGTAAGTTTATTACACACACACACACACACACACACACACACACACACACACCATCAAATAACAACTAGAAGAAAAATACATAAATTTCTTAGCAGAGAAATCTGAAATCTGAAAGCTTGAGGAAAGGGAGCCTGGTTAAGCACTGTAGGAGTCCAGGAATCTCTGGGATTTCTGGGACTGAGTGGTAGACTCGTGTTGGCTCTTTTACTTGCATTAGCATGGGCTCTTGAGAAATTAGCAACTGAGCCACATTGAAAAACCAGACAAAACAGTAACCATGAGACAAAGTGGCTTCTCTGGCTAAAGAAACACAAAAGTCACAATTCAACAGCATAAAAACCTTGAATGAGCATTGTATGGTCTTTTAAAACCAATGAATTAGTTTGACTATGAGTGTGTGAGTACAGGCACATCTTGGGGGCTGCAGTGCATGTGTGGAGTGTTGCAGGGAGGGGCCCGCTTGTTCATTCCAACTGCCTGCTTAGCTTAGCCCTGAAATAACACAGAAATTGTATTAATTAAATCACTGCTTGGCCCATTAGTTTTAGCCTCTTATTGGCTAACTTTTACATCTTGATTTAACCCATTTGTATTAATCTGTACATCGCCATGTGGCAGTGGCTTACTGGGAAAGATTTAGCATGTCTCTGGCGGCTCCATGGCGTTTCTCTTACTCCTCCCTTCTTTCTCCCAGCATTCAGTTCTGTCTCCCCACCTACCTAAGTTCTGCCCTATCAATAGGCCCAAAGCAGTTTCTTTATTAACCAATACAAGCAACACAAAGACAAAATGACCTCCTATACCAGTGGAGCTCAGAGGAGAATTCTTGTCTGTTCTCACCTATCAACTTCTGGGCTCTGAGGACTGAACTCAGGCAGTCAGGCCTGCACAGAAGGCCTTCTACCCACTGAGCCATCTCCCCAGTTCTGTCTGTTCTTGAGATGAACACCATGAAAAGACTCCTGTAGTGGAGTTTGTGATTGGAACATTCTCTCCGCCAGTGCTCACACTCCTCTAGTGGAGCTTGTGGTTAGAATCATTTCTCCCATATCCCTCTCCCTCCGTGTACAGGCTGCGTTCAATGCCTTTACTGTGAAGTCCTGTGGTGTAGGAGGGTCCTTCTGTATTTGGGTTGCTTTTATTGGTTAATAAAGAAACTGCCTTGGCCTTCTGATAGGTCAGGACTTAGATAGACAGGATAAAAAGAACAGAATGCTGGGAAGGGGACAGAGAGTTAGAAAGAGCCACCGCCATGAAGCCTGCCAGATCAGACACGCTGAATCTTTCCCAGTAAGCCACAACTCGTGGTGACTCACAGATTATTAGAAATGGGTTAAACAAATATGTGAGAGTTAGCCAATAAGGGGCTGGAGATAATGGGCCAGGCAGTATTTAAATGAATACAGTTTCTGTGTAATTATTTCAGGTATAAGCTAGTCAGGCACAGGGCGGCGGGAGCCGGGTGGCCTCCGGGACGAAAAGCAGCCCGCGCGCCTCTTACTACAGTCCTGCATGGCCTGTGATGAACTGATTTCCACCACACTCCAATAGCAACAAGGAAGTATGCCTTTCCTTTCCAGGATGAACTGATTTCTAGCCTCCGCCTTCATTCATGAGGGCCCTTTTGTTGTGTGGAGCTTGGGAGCAAAGTTGTGACACTACCTTCTTTGAAGGGAGACAACAACACCCTCTCTTCCCTAGCTATGTCAGCATGCAAAAGCTTGTCTCCTGCTTTGACCCTGTAGCACATGAACAGCTCATGACACAGGATTCCCCTCCCCAATGAAGTTGTGGGGTACTCCTAGCCTCTATTGTATAGGCTACATAAGTGAGGAAGATAAGAATAGCTCACCATGCTTTATAAGCCAAACTGACATTTGAACTATGACCTTCATGGGTAGGTCAGATGTGTCCAAACGGGTTACTATTTGCCTAAGCAGTTGATTTAAGTAGATATAAGTCTGATGAAACAATGCATAGAATTTCCAGAATACAATCTAAACATCATTATCATCATCAGAAGATGTCAATAAAGAAGAGGAGGAGGACGAGGAGGAAGAGCAAGAAGAAGAAGAAGAAGAAGAAGAAGAAGAAGAAGAAGAAGAAGAAGAAGAAGAAGAAGAAGAAGAAGAAGAAGAAGAAGAAGAAGAAACCCCAACTCAAATGAAGAAATGGGATGAACATATGGGCATAAACCAGCACCGAGAGGACCAGGTGCTAGAGTTTATGCATAAGCATGTTAGAGAACAATACTCTAATGTGTAAGCATGTTAGAAAACAATACTCTAACATACAATTATAAACAATCTTAAAACAAACTTAAAAGTAGACTACCCTAGCAACAAACAGGAGGGTATAAAGAGGAATGGAATTAGATTCCAAAACTACTCAGAGTTTAAAACCTCCCTGGATAGGTGGATTATGAGTGAAATGAGGAGGGAAAGGATGAGCGAGTTGAGTGCAACAGTAGAAACCACTTGTTTTGAACAATGAACAGAAAATGGATTGGATTACAAAGAACAGAGTCTCCAAAAGTGTGAGAAAATAGTGAACAACTGACATGCAGGTTCTTTGGGAGGCAGAAGAGAATAGAGAATGCCCCACACATAAAACAAGACCTTCTTAAAGTGTGGCTGAAAACATGACAAATTTAGCAAAATAACTCGTACCTACCATTTCAGGAGTGCACATACATCTAAGTTCTTTTTTTAATTATTTTCCATTCAAAAAAAATAAATAAAATTTTTTCATTTCCTCCCCTTCTCCCAGTCCCCTCCTGCTACCCCCTCCCCCTCCCCCTTCTTCCTTAAAAGAGGGCATAGTGCCCTGCCCTGTTGTAAGTCCAAGGCCCACCCCCCTCCTGGCCTAGGAAGGTGTGCATCCAAAAAGACTAGGTTCCCAAAAAGATAATACATGCAGAAGAGATAGGTCCTGGTGTCATTGTTGATGGCTTCTCTGTCTGCCCCCATTGGCAGCCACATTCAGAGAGTCTGGTTCGATCATATGCTCGTTCAGTCGCATTCCAGCTGGATTTGGTGCGTTCCCATTAGTTCAGGCACACTGTCTCAGTAGGTGGACCAGCCCCTCATGGTCTTAACATCCTTGCTCCTCTTCTCCCACCTTCTGCCCCCCCGACTAGACCTTGGGAGCTCAGTCCATTGCTCTGATGTGAATGTGGGTCTCTGTCTCCACCTCCACCCATTGGACAAAATTTCTATGGTGGTGATCAAGATATTCATCGATGTGACTCTGGGGCAAGGCTAGTTCCGGCACCCTCTCTGCTGCTGCCCAAATACCTAGCTGGGGACATTCACCACCTGGGATCCCCTCCAGGGCCAAGTATCTTGCCAGTCCTAAAATGACTCCCTTAATGTAGTTATCTTATTCCCTTCTCCAATATTCACCTTTCTTCCATCTCCACCCTCCCACTCCCCCAAGCTCTCCCCAGTCCTTCTCCCTTCTCCTTCCCCCTTCCCCTACCCCTCTAGCCTCCACCTCTATCCCCCCCCCCCCCGTGCTTCCAACTTTTGCCTGATGATCTTGTTTGCTTCCAACTTCCAGGAGGATCTGTATATGCTTTCTTTGGGTTTACCTTGCTATTTGGCTTCTCTGGGCATGTGAGCTATAAGCTTAGTGTCCTTTGTTTTATGGCTAGGATCCACTAATGAGTGAGTACATACCATAATCATCTTTTTGGGTTTGGGTTACCTCACTCAGGATAGCGTTTTCTATTTCCATCCATTTGCATGCAAAATTTAAGATGTCATTGTTTTTTATTGCTGAGTAGTATTCTAATGAGTATATAATCCACACTTTCTTGATCCATTCTTCCATTGAGGGGCATCTAGGTTGTTTCCAGGTTCTGGCTATTACAAATAACGCTGCTATGAATATAGTTGCACAAATGCTTTTGTAGTATGATTGGACTTCTCTTGGGTATATTCCCAAGAGTGGAATTGCTGGATCCTGAGGTAGGTTGATTCCCAATTTCCGGAGAAACCACCACACTGATTTCCAAAGAGGTTGCACAAGTTTGCATTCCCACCAGCAATGGATGAGAGTTCCCCTTACTCCACATCCTCTCCAGCATAGGGAATCGTTGGTGTTTTTGATTTTAGCCATTCTGACAGGTATAAGATGGTATCTCAATGTTGTTTTGATTTGCATTTCCCTGATCACTAAGGAAGTTGAACATGACCTTAAATATCTTTTGGCCATTTGAACTTCTTCTGTTGAGAAGTCTCTATTCAGATCCTTACCCCATTTTTAAATTGGGGTATTTAGAATTTTAATGTCTAGTTTCTTGAGTTCTTTGTATATTTTGGAGATCAGACCTTTGTCCGATGTGGGGTTAGTAAAGATCTTCTCCCATTCAGTAGGATGCCTTTTTGTCTTAATGACTGTGTCTTTTGCTTTCCAGAAGCTTCTCAGTTTCAGGAGGTCCCATTTATTCATTAGTGTTCTTATTGTCTGTGCCACTGGGGTTTCACATAGGAAGTGGTCTCCTGTGCCCATGTTTTGCAGGCTACTTCCCACTTTCTC
This sequence comes from Ondatra zibethicus, assembly GCA_004026605.1. Classification (NCBI taxonomy): domain Eukaryota; kingdom Metazoa; phylum Chordata; class Mammalia; order Rodentia; family Cricetidae; genus Ondatra; species Ondatra zibethicus. The sequence goes on along the minus strand of PVIU01008155.1, from coordinate 628 downwards.
TTCTATCAGGTTAAGTGTTGTCAGATTAATATTGAGGTCTTTAATCCATTTGGATTTGAGTTTTGTGCATGGAGATAAGTAAGGATCTACTTTCATTCTCCTACAGGTTGGCATCTAGTTATGCCAGCACCATTTGTTAAAGATGCTTTCATTCTTCCATTGTACACTTTTAGCTTCTTTGTCAAATATGAGGTGTTCATAGGTTTGTGGATTCAATTCCAGGTCTTTGATTCAATTACATTGGTCAATGTCTCTGTTTTTATGCCAATACCAAGCTGTTTTCATTACTGTAGCTCTGTAATAGACTTTGAAGTCAGGGATGGTAATGGCTCCGGCAGTTCCTTTATTGTATAGGATTGTTTTGGCTATCCTGGGCTTTTTGTTTTTCCATATAAACTTAGTTATTGTTCTCTCAAGTTCTGTGAAGAGCTTTGTTGGGATTTTGATGGGGATTGCATTGAATCTGTAGATTGCCTTTGGTAGAATTGCCATTTTTACTATATTGATCCTACCAATCCAGGAGCATGGGAGATCCTTCCATTTTCTGGTATCCTCTTAGATTTCTTTCTTCAAGGTCTTAAAGTTCTTGTCAAATAAATCTTTCACTTCCTTGGTTAGTGTTACCCCA